>ML435173.1:2041-49282 GCA_005239525.1 Nicotiana knightiana | reverse complement strand
ATATATATATATATATATATATATATATATATATATATACCGGACTTATCAATAAGCTTAGCGAGGCTATACTTGTAACAAAGGTCTATTCACCTGAATTTCAGAGGCAACTCTCTACCATTTTTGCATACTAGTTCAAAGATAATAAGCATACTGATTCAAAGATGATAAACAACTCAAAGTTTGGGTAAATATACACATTAGGCACGTAATGGAATGCTCATGAGCCCTAAAGATACCCGAGATGATAAAGTAGTCGCTACGTACGGACTCTCATCACGTTGTATGCACGTAGCCCCCAAAACAATTACACAGAGCATATATAACACCTATGGGGACAATTCCCTCTTACAAGGTTAGAAAGGAGACTCACCTCATGTCGAATCTACCCCTCGGACCAAAGATGCGCCCGAATCTCCGAACTCTACACCCAAGGACTCGTAACTAGCCAAATACGGTACAATAGACATCAATGCATGCTCAAAATATGGAAAATTATCCTAATTTTTCAATAACTCAACGTTCTTGAGAAATTCCCAAAATCCTACCCCGGGCCCGCACGCTCAGATTCCAATAATTCTCGAAGGGAACACTCACCCCAAGCCTAAGGATCATTAATATAGGATTCTTATTTGATTTCATAGCAAATTCACGGGAAAATTCTCAAATTATCACAAGCTCTATGTTACTACCCAATTCATGATTTTTCACTAATTTATTTAGTTAATTAAGCTAGAAATCCATGCATGAAGCTAACTTTTGAGTAAATTTTACTTACCTTAAATGATCAGGTCGATAGCCCCTCAACAATGGTGGAAAATCGCCCAAGGAAGAAGAAGGAAATGAGGAAATGGGTTTAAAACCCGTGTATACTGTCTAGACAGTGTTTTCATACCTGCGGCTCGAGGTCCGCACCTACGGTCTCGCACCTGCGAGAGAAATCTCGTACCTGCAGAAATGGGCTGGGGAGCCTGGGCCCGCACCTGCGGAGTGGGGACCGCACCTGCAGCTTCCCTCCTGCGGAATATTGTGCGCACCTGCAATAATTGGCTAGACCACTGGGGGATCACAACTGCGATGATGGGGACGGCAGGAGAGGTCCCGCACCTGCGGTCATACCAGAACAGGTGCACCAGCAACTATGTTTTGCTAGTTTTTAGCCCTGTTAGGTGCCCGGGAGGCACCTGGGCCCACCCGAGCCCTAGTCCAAATATACCAACGAGTCCTAAATCATAATACGGACTCGCTCGAGCCTTCGGAACACCCAAAACAACGGTAAAACTCAAAATCACACCCCCAAACCCCAAGAACCAAACTTAAGAACTTTAGGTTTTCTAGACTTCGCTAATCACGCACCGAACCGACCTATACAACTCGGAATGACACCAAATTTTGCAGGCAAGTCATCATAACGGAACTATTCCCGGTCTCAGAACACGTCACAAACCAAAATATGATCTTAAGGAACTTCTTATTTCAATATTGGGCACCGAAATGCCCCCGGGTCATTAGAAACCCATTCCGAACATATGCCTAGGTCCGAAATCATCACACGAAGCTACCGAAACTGACAAAACTCGATTTCGGGGTTGTTTACCCAAAATGTTGACCGAAGTCAAACTTGGCCTTAAAGGCCAACCTTAAGGAACCAATTGTTCCTATAGCACTCTAAACACCTTCGAATCCCGGACCACCAGTCCCCGCAAGTCATAAATCATAAAAAGCCATTATGGGAAGTTTCATTTGGGGGAACGGGGTCCAATAACGCAAAACGACAGTTCGGGTCGTTACACCGGATAAGGCATGAAATTGAAAGAAGACCCCATGAATCGAGAGGGATATCAGTGACGTCGGGCTAGGGTTAGAAGTAGGGGTGATAGATAAGAGAGAAGAGAATGGATGGAAGGACGACGGGTTGGGGGAAATGAGGGTAAGGTTTAGGTTTGGGTGTAATTAAAAATGGAAGGTTGATCCTGGACCGTTGATCTTCTGAGATCAACGGCCAGGATTAAATTATGTTGGGGTGGGTAATGGATATTGGGTTAGTGGGTTATTGGGTTATAGGCATTGGGTTATAATAATTGGGCAGATAGTTATTGGGATGGGGTCCTAAAATTTGATTGAAAAGAGGCTATATTTTAAATACCTAGTTAATTTAATAAAAATAATATATAAAAGTAATTAATAAATGATAAAAATGATGTATATGAAAATGATTTAAAATAATTACTTAATATTATAAAAATATAGAAAGTCATTTTCGTGTAAAATAAAGTAATTATGCACACATGGACTATTATTGCAAAGTTATTACAATTATAACCTAAAGATGTAAATACTATTATTCCTAGAATAATTGAAGCTTAATATAAATATAAATGATAAAAATGAAGCAATAAAAATTATTATAAAATCATTTGTGATGAAATTAGTAATTATTTAGATAATAAAATGATGGAATAAATTAATTTAAAATCCTTTAAAATTACAGAAAATTATGAAAAAATACTAATTGATACTCATGCATTATTTTGAAAAATATATATGCATTTTGAAAATAATATAGAGAAAAATTTGGTATCAACACCGGGTGATACAAAATGGTGATATTATTGTCTTTCAATAGCTCCAACCACCTCCTCTACCTCAAATTGAGATCCTTTTGTTTGAACAAATAATATAGACTCCGATGATCCGTAAAAACCTCGCACGACATGCTGTAAAGATAATGCCTCCAAATCTTCAGTGCATGAACAACGGCTGCCAGCTCTAGGTCGTGAACAGGGTAGTTCTTCTCATGAACCTTCAACTGCCGCAACGCATATGCGATCACCTTGCCATCTTGCATCAATAATGCACCGAGCCCAATACGAGATGCATCACAATACACCGTATAAGATCCTGAACCTGTGGACAACACCAATACCGTCAAAGCAGTCTTAAGCTTCTGAAAGCTCGCCTCACACTCGTCTGACTATCTGAATAGGCTACCCTTCTGGGTCAATCTGGTCAATAGGGTTGTTATAGATGAAAACCCCTCCACAAACCGACAGTATGAACCCGCCAAGCCTAGGAAACTACAGATCTCCATAGCTGAAGTGGATCTAGGCTAGTTCTAAACCGCCTCAATCTTCTTAGGATCCACCTGAATTCCCTTTTTCGATACGATATGCCCCAAGAAAGCGATCGAGTCCAACCAAAACTCGCACTTTGAAAACATCACATATAGTTGATTTTCACTTAGAGATTAAAGTACAATCCGAAGTTGCTCGTGCTCCTCTCGACTACGGGAGTAGATCAAGATATCGCTAATAAACAATATTATAAAGGAATCTAGATAGCGCTTGAACACCCGGTTCATCAAATCCATAAATACTGCTGGGGCATTTGTGTTGATACCCAATTTTTTCATATATATTTCAAAAATACTTATATACATTCAAAATAGTGCATGAACATCAACTAGTATTTTTTTCATAATTTTCTGTATTTTTTAAATGATTTTTAATTAATTTATTCCAGCATTTTATTATCTAAATAATTACTAATTGCATTACAAATAATTGTATTGCTTAATTTTGTCATTTATATTTATATTAATATTAAGCTTTACTCATTTTATTCGTAATTATATTTACATCTTTAGGTTATAATTGCAATAACTTTGCAATAATAGCACATGCGTGCATAATTACTTTATTTACACGAAAAATAAATTTTTATATTTTTATAATATAAAGTAATTATATTAAATAATTCCATATACAAATAATATTTTTTATCATCTATTAATTATTTTTATAAATTATTTTATTAGTTTAATTGGATATTTAAAACACAACCCTTTTTGTTAAATTATTTTAGACCTACCCATCCCAATACTAACCTAACCCATAACCCAATACCTAAACCCTAACCCAGATCCATACCCGTCCAAATCAGACCAGCTCGTCTAAAACTCTAATCCTGGTCGTTGATCTCAGAAGATCAACGACCCTTAATCACTCACCCCTTTTAATTATTCAAATAACCCCAAACCCTATCTCATTTTTTCCAACCCGCCGCCTTTGGATCCCCCACTCTCCTCTCTTCTCTCTCACCCCTTCGAACCCTAGCCCTGTCGTCACACATCCCTCTTGATTCATGGGAGTTTTCCTTTGATTCCATGACTTATCTGGCTTCATCTTTTTACTGGTTATATGATTCTTCTGTTACTTGATGCGAATCTCAAGAGACTCAAACCAAATTTGGTTCGAAGTCTCTCATATCTCAGTTATTTCGTCTATATTCACTCTGATACCTTTGAGTACGAATCTTTTCGTATTTTATGGTTTCAAATCTTTGGTTCAAACCAGATTTGGTTCACTTCTGTTTATTTTTTACGAACCTGGCTATTTCCTGGATAAATCTGCTTAGATCTTGTTAGATCTGAAATGATTTAGTGTTTGTTTTACTGTTTCCTCTTTAAAAATTTTGATATTTATGTTTCTTACTACTTTTATTATTTTACGACTATTTTTCTAGGCTTTTAGTTCTAACGGATCTTGGCAAGAAAATGTTTCGACGTTTAATGTTTCATCTCTGGTTTGCTTATCTATTGTTTGGAAGATTTTTTTTACTTGATTTTATTAGTTTCATTTATATGTATTTCTTAGGGTTTCGATTATTTATTTATCCTACTATTTCTGCCCATTTACCTTTAACTCTTTCAATTAAGTATTTCCTTATTAATGTAACGACTCGGTCAGTCATTTGAGAGGCCCCGATCCCCTAATAACTGCTTTCCCCACATTTTTTTCTGCTTTTGGGACTTTTCGGAGTGATTAGTTATGAAATTCGGAGAGTTTTGGGATACTTAGTCCCTAATTTTGAGTTTAAGCCTTAGAAATTGGATCGTGGTTGGAACTGTGTGAAGACGGGTGCGGAATGGAATTTCGTCGACTCCATTAGCTCCGGTGAGTGATTCGGGGTTGGGAGCGCATCCAGAATGTGGTTTCTAGGTCTGTAGTAGAGTTAGGCTTGAATTGGTGAAAGTTATAATTTCGGCGATTTCGATCGATAGGTGAAATTTTGATATCGGGCTTGGAATGGGATTTCAAAAGTAGCTGTAGTTCCATAGTGTCATTTGTGACATGTGTGTCAAATTTCAGGTCATTCAGACTAGTTTTGACGTGTTTTGAAAAATTTCTAAGTTTTTAGACTTGAATCCATGTATAATTTGTGATTTTGGTGTTATGTGATGTGGTTTGAAGGCTCGACTAAGTTCAAATGAGGTATTAGGACTGGTTGGTAGGTTTGGTTGAGGTCCCGGGGGCTCCGGGGGTGTTTCAGATGCTCAACGGGTCATTTTAGCCTTGTATTGATTGCTGGTTTTCAAGTGTGAATGCAGCAAGTTTTTCTTCATCGCGATCGCGTGAGGGAGTCCGCAATCGCGTAGGGAAATTGTAGGCCAGTCAGGACTTACTGCATCGCGATCGCGTAGAATAGGCAGCTTGGTCATCGTGTTCACGTGGGCTAGGCCGCGTTCGCGTAGAAGGATTGAGGCAGCAGTGGAGTTGAGCTTTTGCTCTTCGCGGTCGCGTGAGCCCAGTCGCATTCACGTAGGGTATGAGGAGTAGTGTATCGCGTTCATGTGGGGATTTACACATTTGCGTAGAGTAAAATTTTGAGGAACGGAATTTTTTATTCGCTATCGCAATGGTTTTTTCGCGATCGCGATTAAGGAAAATCTAGGCAGGATAAGAATGTTCAAAATCGAGGGTTAAAGTCATTTTTCACAATTTGGACTTGAGAGCTCGGGATTAGGCGATTCTTGGAGGGATATTCACATAGAAAATTGGGTAAGTAATTTCTACTCAGTTTTGACTAACTTCCACGAATATATGCTTAAATTCATTCTTTAATTTCAAATTTGGGGTGAAAAATTGGAAATTTTTTGGATAAAGTTCTTAGACCGAGTTTTGAGTTTTGATAGAGATTTTGGTATTCGACTAGAGTAATTTTTGTATGGTTAAACTCGTGAGTGGGTGTCCGGAATTTGTATCTTTTACCCGATTCCGAGACGTGGGTCTGGGGACTTTTTCGGTGATTTCCCCTAGTTTCGCTCTTTAGCTTCAAATTTGTTTATTAAACTAGTTGCCTGTAGTGATATTCACATTATGAAACTTATTTGAATAGATTCGGGCCATTCGGAGTTTGGTACTCGTGGCAAGAATGTGATTCCGGGTTGAATTGAGGAGTCGAGGTAAGTGGCTTGCCTAACCTTGTGTTGGGGACTTCCCCCTTAGGATATTGATGCTAAATTTTGTGTGGGCGCTGTGTATGTGAGGTGATAAGTACGTACACGAGCCATAATTTCAAAAATCTCATTTTTCCCTTATTAAAACATATATTGTTTTTCCCTTCTATGAACTTTCTCTCATATGATAGATTGTTTAGTTTAGATTAGGAAAGCATGCTTACGTGCTTAATTGCCTAATTGATTTTCTATGTGTCATGCTTAGTTAAGCCCTTATTTGCCTTATCTGTGATTAGTATAAACCGTGTGAACTCGATGTTATGCATGTCATTCATCCTGCATAACATATTGACTTTGGGACTACGGACGTATTCCGAGAGATCCCCATGTACTGCATATTTACTTTAGGACGACAGACGTATTTCGGGAGATCCCCCTGTACTGCATATTTACTTTGGGACTACGGACGTATTCCAGGAGATCCCCCTGTACTGCATATTTACTTTGGGACTACGGACGTATTCCGGGAGATCCCCTTGTACTGCATATTTATTTTGGGACTACGGACGTATCCGGGAGATTCCCTTGTACTGCATAATCATT
The DNA here is from genome assembly GCA_005239525.1 of Nicotiana knightiana. NCBI lineage: Eukaryota > Viridiplantae > Streptophyta > Magnoliopsida > Solanales > Solanaceae > Nicotiana > Nicotiana knightiana. Next base: position 42,441 of record ML435173.1, on the reverse strand, counting down.
TGGAACTACGGGACGATATCCCGAGAGATTCCACCTTGTGATATATATTGTGTCGAGCCGAGGAATCTCTTTACTGTAGAACTTATATTTTTTTTAAACTATTTACTGTATACGTTACCTATCTTTGTACTGTTTTAAATTGATTTATATAGAAATCCAGTAGAGCGTTCACCTGACCTCGTCACTAGTTGGCTGGGGTTAGGCTTGACACTTACTGGTATCAAATGTGGTGTACTAATGCCCTTTCCTGTACATGTTTCTTGTGTGCAGATCCAGGTACGAGCTATCAGCCTCGTGGTTAGTCGTTGCTGCTAATTCTAGGAGACTGCAAGCTTTTTCAGCCGCGTCCGCAGAATCCTTTGAGTCCTCTTCCATTCTAGCTTGTAAAGATTTTCTTGTGTACTTTTCCGGTTTTTGTTAGAGCTATAGTAGTGGTAGAATCTTGTGACTGTCTGTGACATTCCGGGTCTTGGGGAGTTATATTTTGTATGAGTCGAGCGGCCAATATGTTATTTATATCATTGCCCTTATCCCCTCTTATTTCTTGTGTTTTATTTCAGTTTTCCCCTTATAGTAGGCTTACCTAGTCGTAGAGACTAGGTGTTGTCACGACACCTTCGCAGGTGAATCGTGTCGTGACAAATTGGTATCAGAGCGTCTAGGTTCATAGGAGTCATAATTCACAAGCCGGTTTATTAGGGTCTCGTGGATTGGTGCGGAGACATCAGTATCTATCTTCGGGAGGCTATGTAACTGTTAAGAACAATCATATTTTTTTGATTTCCTTGTCGTGCGAGTTATTGACATCAAAAATTCTAAAACTCTATTCTATTCTTTCTCAATGATAGTGAGGGCCCATACCGGACGGACTGACGACCAGGCACCCCAGCCTCCAGCCAGAGCCACTAGAGGCAGGGGTAGGGGAAGAGGACGAGCACGCGGTGCAGCCCGAGCACCGACGAGAGCAGCGACAGAGGAGCCTACAGCAGATCCAGCTGGAGAGCCGGCACAGGAGGTCCCTAATGCTTCACCAGCCCTCCAAGAGACTTTGGCTCAGTTCATGAGCATCTTCAACACTCTAACTCAAGCGGGGCTACTCCCGTTAGCTCCATCCACATCTCAGGCTGGGGGAAAGGCACAAACTACCGCAGTCCGCACTCCTCAGAAGAGGGACCAGGTTGATCAGGCCCCCGGAGTATATTCATATTCCCCAGTGGCTCCGGTACAGCATGGAACTAGGTAGCTGCTTTTGAGGCAGAGCAACTCAGACTTGAGAGGTACAAGAAGTACCACACACCTATTTTTAGCAGACTAGCTTCATATGATGCTCTGAGGTTTCTTGAGGAGTGTCATCGTATTCTCCGCACTATGGGCATTGTGGAGACCAGTGGGGTCTCTTTCACCGCTTTCCAGCTAAGGGGAGAGGCATATCAGTGGTGGCGAGTCTATGATCTGAGTAGTCTGGACGAGGCAACCTCACTCACTTGGACTCAGTTTTCAGAGATGTTTCTACGAAAGCATGTCCCTCAAAGCCTCAGGGATACTTGGTGCGCGGAGTTCGAGCAGTTGCACCAGGGTACTATAACTGTGTTGGAGTATGCAGTCTGTTTTAGTGACTTAGCTAAGCAAGCACCAACCTTGGTTGCCACAGTCCGAGAGAGGGTTCACCGCTTCATTGAGGGACTTCACCCTAGTATTCGGACCAGTATGGCTAGAGAGTTGGAGATGGATATCACTTATCAGCAGACAATGAGTATTGCCAGGAGAGTAGAGGGCATGTTTTCCCGGGACCGAGAGGAAAGGGAGGCCAAGAGGTCTCGAGAGACTGGCAATTTTTAGGGAGCTCGTGCACCAGCAGCACGCTACGGTAGGGGCTTTGTGAGTCGCCCTGTTTATTCAGCTCTTCCAGCAGCCAGCGTTATTCCATCTCCTCCTAGACCTCAGGAGCCCTATTATGCACCGCTAGTATCCAGTATGCCTCCAGTTCGAGGTGCTATTACTGGCCAGCCCAGCAGGCCAGCTCCTATTCAGTCTCAGCCGCAGCGTCCTCCGAGGGGCTATTTTGAGTGTGGCGACACTCGTCACATGGTTAGATATTTCCCCAGGTCCAGAAGGGGTGCACCTCCACAGTCTTATCAACCTCCACGTGCTCCGTCGGGTCCTTCGGCTATTCTTCGAGCCCCAGCTGGCAGTCCACATCCTCAGTCAGCTCGAGGTGGAGGTTGGGGAGGTAGAGGTCGCCCTAGAGTGGGAGGCCAAGCCAGATATTGTGCCCTTCCATCCCGTACTGAGGTTGTTGCTTCAGATTCAGTCATCACAGGTATCGTCCCTGTCTGTCATAGGGAGGCATCAGTATTATTTGACCCAGGCTCTACGTATTCGTATATGTCCTCTTATTTTTCTCCATATTTGGGTATATCTCGGGATTCTTTGAGTTCCCCTGTTTATGTATCTACTCTTGTGGGAGACTCTCTAGTTATGGACCGCGTATATCGGTTGTGTTTGATTACTCTTAGTGGTTTTGAGACTAGGGCTGATTTATTATTGCTCAGCATGGTAGATTTTGATGTTATCTTGGGCATGGACTGGCTGTGCCCCATTATGCTATTCTTGATTCTCACGCTAAGACCCTAAAACTGGCCATGCCAGGCTTGCCGAGATTAGAGTGGAGAGGTACCTTAGAGTATACTCCTCGCAGGGTCATTTCATTTCTTAAGGCTCAGCGGATGGGTGAGAAGGTGTGTGATGCATATTTGGCCTATGTGGGAGATGTCAATTTTGATACCCCTCCAGTTGAGTCAGTCACAGTAGTGAGGGACTTTCCTGATGAATTCCCAACTGATCTTCCGGGTATGCCGCACGACAGAGATATTGATTTCGGCATTGATGTGTTGCCGGGCAATCAGCCCATTTCTATTCCTCCTTACGGTATGGCTTCTCTTGAGTTGAAGGAGTTGAAGGAGTTGAAGGAGCAGTTACAGGAGTTTCTTGATAAGGGTTTCATCAGTCCCAATGTTTCACCTTGGGGGTGCTCCAGTGCTATTTGTGAAGAAAAAGGATGGCTCTATGCGTATGTGTATTGATTATCGGCAGCTGAACAAGGTTACAGTGAAGAACAGGTATTTGTTGCCTCGCATTGATGATTAATTCAACCAGTTACAGGATTCCAGAGTTTTATCCAAGATTGACTTGCGATATGGCTATCATCAGCTGAAGATTCGGAAGCCATACATCCCGAAGACTGCCTTCAGGACCAGATATGGTCACTATGAGTTTCTTGTCATGTCATTTGGGCTGACCAATGCCCTAGCAGACTTTATGCATTTGATGCATAGTGTGTTCCGGCCTTATCTTGAATCCTTCATCGTTGCGTTTATTGATGACATCCTGGTGTATTCCCGATCACGGGAATATCATGAGCAGCACTTGAGGATCGTGCTTCAGACTTTGAGGGAGAAGAGATTGTATGCAAAATTGTCCAAGTGTGAGTTTTGGCTTGATTCAGTGGCATTCTTGGGCCACATAGTGTCTTGTGATGGGATCAAGGTAGATCCGAAGAAGGTGGAGGCATTGCAGAGTTGGACTAGACCCTCATCAGCTATGGAGATCTGTAGTTTCCTTGGGTTGGCAGGGTACTACTGTCGCTTTGTACAGGGTTTTTCATCTATTGCAGCACCTATGACTAGGCTGACCCAAAAGGATGCTCCGTTCAGGTGGACCGAGGAGTGTGAGGAGAGATTTCAGAAGCTCAAGACAACTTTGACTACGGCCCCAGTATTAGTGTTGCCTACGAGTTCGGGGTCCTACACTATCTATTTTGATGCCTCGAGGATTGGCCTTGGAGCAGTATTAATGCAGGACAATAGGGTGATTGCCTATGCCCCCAGACAGTTGAAGGTGCATGAGAAGAATTATCCGGTTCATGACATCGAGTTAGTAGCTATTGTTCACGCCCTGAAAATCTGGCGTCATTATTTGTACGGTGTTCCCTGTGAGATTTACACTGATCATCGGAGTTTGCAGCACTTGTTCAGGCAGAAGTACCTTTATCTACGTCAACGGAGATGGTTGGAACTACTTAAAGACTATGATATCACCATATTATACCACCTAAGGAAGGCCAATATAGTGGCCGACGCCTTGAGTCGCTAGGCGGAGAGTTTGGGGAGCTTGGCATATCTTCCAGCGGCTGAGAGGCCTTTAGCCTTGGATGTTTAGACTTTAGCCAGCCAGTTCATGAGGTTTTATATTTCAGATCTTAACCGGGTATTAGCTTGTGTGGTTGCTCGATCTTCTCTTTATGACCGCACCAGAGTGCTCCAGTATGATGACCCCTACCTTCTGGTTCTTCAAGACAGGGTTCGGCGAGGCGATGCCAAAGATGTGTCTATAGATGATGATGGCGTGATGAGGATGCAGGGGAGGATCTGTGTGCTCAATGTATATGGGCTTCGGGAGTTGATTCTGGAGAAGGACGATAGCTCGCGGTACTCCATCCATCCGGGTGCCGTGAAGATGTACTTGGACTTGAGACAACACTATTGGTGGAGAATGATGAAAAAGGACATAGTGGAATTTGTGGCCAAGTGTCTCAACTGTCAGCAAGTTAAATATGAACATCAGAGACCAGGAGGATTACTTCAGCAGATTGAGCTTCCAGAGTGGAAGTGGCAGCGGATCACCATGGAATTTGTAGTTGGACTTCCACGGACTTTGAGGAAGTTCGATGCTATTTGGGTGATCGTGGATCGGCTGACCAAGTCAGCTCATTTTATTCCGGTGATGACCACTTATTCTTTAGAGAGGTTAGCTGAGATTTATATCAGCGAGATCGTCCTCCTTCACTGTATTCCAATATCTATCATCTCAGACAGAGATACGCAGTTCACATCATGGTTCTAGAGAGCCGTACAGCAGGAGTTGGGCACCAGGGTGGAGCTGAGATAGCCTTTCACCCTCAGACGGACGGGAAGTCCAAGCGCACGATTCATATTTTTGAGGATATGCTTCGTGCCTATGTGATAGAGTTTGGAGGGTCATGGGACCAATACTTTCCACTTGCAGAGTTTACTTATAATAACATCTACCAGTCCAGCATTCAGATGTCACCGTATGAGGCTTTGTATGATAGACGGTACCAATCTCCAGTGGGATGGTTCGAGCCGGGCGAGGCCCGATTGTTGGGTACATATTTGGTCCAGGATGCCCTAGACAAGGTTAAGGTGATTCAGGAGAGACTTCGCACAACTCAGTCCAGGCAGAAGAGTTATGCGGACCAGAAAGTTCGTGATTTGGCATTTATGGCTGGTGATCGGGTTTTTCTTGGGGTATCGCCTATGAAGGGCGTCATAAGGTTCAAGAAGAAGGTTAAACTGAGTCCGAGGTTCATTGGCCCTTTTGAGATATTGCGGCGTGTAGGGGAGGTTGCTTATGAGCTTGCCTTGCCTCCCATCCAAGAAGGAGTTCATCCGGTATTCCACGTCTCTATGCTCCGGAAGTATCACAGCGATCCGACTCATGTATTGGAATTCAGTTCAGTCCAGTTGGACAAGGATCTATCTTATGTTGAGGATCCAGTAGCCATCCTGGATAGGCAGGCCACAAAGCTCCTGTCGAAGATTATTGCATCAGTAAAGGTTCAGTGGAGGGGCCAGCCGGTCGAGGAGGCGACGTGGGAGATCGATCAGGATATGTGCAGCCAGTACCCTCATCTTTTCACAACTTCAGGTATGTCTTTATTCTCATTCGAGGACGAATGATTTTTTTAAGAGGAAGATAATGTAACGACCCGGCCGGTCGTTTTGAGAGTCAGAGCCGCGATCCCCTAATAACTGATTTCCCCACGTTTGTTTCTGCTTTTGGGAATTTCCGGAGTGATTAGCTATGAAATTCGGAGAGTTTTGGGACACTTAGTCCCTAATTTTGAGTTTAAGCCTTAGAAATCGGACCGTGATTGGAACTGTGTGAAGACAGTTCCGGAATGGAATTATGTCTACTTCGTTAGCTCCATTGAATGATTTCCGGGTTGGGAGCGCATCCGAAAAGTGGTTTCGAGGTCTGTAGTAGAGTTAGGCTTCAATTGGCGAAAGTTAGAATTTCGGCGATTTCGGCCGATAGGTGAAATTTTGACATCGGGTTCGGAATGGGATTCTGAAAGTAGCTATAGGTCCGTGATGTGGTTTTGACTAAGTTCGAATGAGGTATTAGTACTGGTTGGTAGGTTTGGTGGAGGTCCTGGGGCCCCGGGGGTGTTTCAGATGCTCAACGTGTCATTTTAGCCTTGTATTGATTGCTAGTTTTTTGGTGTGAGTGCAACAGGTTTTTCTTCATCGCGATCGCGTAAGGAATTTGTAGGATAGTCAGGACTTAGTGAATCGCGATCGCATGAAAAGGAACGCGATCGCATAGAGTAGGCAGCTTGGTCATTGCGTTCGTGTGGTCTAGGCTGCGTTCACATAGAAGGGGTGAGGCTGCAGTGGAGTTGAGCTTTTTCTCTTCGCGGTCGCGTGAGCCCAGTCGCATTCGCATAGGGTCTGATGAGTAGTGCATCGTGTTCGTGTGAGTGTTTATGCGTTCGCATAGAGTAAAATTTTGAGGCGCGAAATTTGTTCTTCACGATAGGGATGGTTCTTCCGCGATCGCTATTAAGGAAAATCTGGGCAGAATAAGAATTTTCAAAATCGAGGGTTAAAGTCATTTTTCACAATTTGTACTTGAGGGCTCGAGATTAGGCAATTCTTGGAGGGATTTTCACCTGGGAAAATTGGGTAAGTAATTCCTACTCGATTTTGACTAATTTCCACGAATCTATGCTTAAATTCATCCTTTAATTTCAAATTTGGGGTGAAAAATTGGGAAATTTTTGGATAAAGTTCTTAGACCGAGTTTTTGAGTTTTGTTCGAGATTTTGGTATCCGATTCGAGTAATTTTTTTATGGTTAGACCCGTGAGTGAACGGGTGTCCGGAATTTGTAACTTTTACCTGATTCTGAGTCGTGGCCTGAGGGACTTTTTCGGTGATTTCCCTAATTTCGTTTGTTTATTAAACTAGTTGCTTGTAGTGATATTCACATTATGAAACTTATTTGAATAGATTTGGGTCATTCAGAGTTTGGTACTCGTGGCAAGAACGTGATTCCGGGTTGAATTGAGCAGTCGATGTAAGTGGCTTGCCTAACCTTGTGTTGCGGACTTCCCCCTTAGGATATTGATATTCAATTTTCTGTGGGCACCGTGTACGTGAGGTGACGAGTACGTACCCGGGCCGTTATTTCAAAATTCTCATTTTTCCTTTATTAAAATATATATTGTTTTTCCCTTCTATGAACTTGCTCTCATATGATAGATTGTTTAGTTTAGATTAGGAAAGCATGCTTACGTGCTTAATTTCCTACTTGATTTTCTGTGCCCCATGCTTAGTTAAGCCCTTATTTGCCTTATTTGTGATTAGTATAAGCTGTGTAAACTCGATGTTATGCTTGTCATTCATCCTGCATAGCATATTTACTTTGGGACTACAGACTTATTCCGGGAGATCCCCCTGTAATGCATATTTACTTTGCGACTACGGACGTATTCCAGGAGATCCCCTGGTACTGTATATTTACTTTGAGACTACGGACGTATTCCTGGAGATCCCCCCGTACTGCGTATTTACTTTGGGACTACGGACGTATTCTGAGAGATCCCCCTGTACTGAATATTTACTTTGGGACTACGAACGTATTCCGAGAGATCCCCATGTACTGCATATTTATTTTGGGACTATAGACGTATTCCGGGAGATCCCCTTGTACTGCTTAATCATTTGGAACTACGGGACGGTATCGCGGGAGATTCCACCTTCTGATATATATTGTGTCGTGCCGAGGACTCTCTTTACTGTAGAACTTATATTGTCTTTTTCTTAAACTGCTTACTGTATACATTACCTATCTTTGTACTGTTTAAAATGATTTATAAAGAAATTGAATAGATCCTTCACCTGACCTCGTCATTACTTGACTGGGGTTAGGCTTGGCACTTACTGGGTACCAAATGTGGTGTATTCATGCCCTTTCATGCACATTTTTTTCGTGTGCCGTTTCAGGTACGAGCTATCATCCTCGTGGTTAGTCGTTGCTGCTGATTCCAGGAGACTGCAAGGTATTTCTACCACGTCCACAGAATCCTCCGAGTCTCCTTCCATTCTAGCTTGTAAAGATTTTCTAATGTACTTTTTTGGTTTTTGTTTGAGCTATAGTAGTGTTAGAAGTTTGTGACTGTTTGTGACATTCCGGGTCCTGGGGAGTTATATTTTGTATGAGCGGAGCTGCCAGTATGTTATTTATATCATTTCCCTTATCCTCTATTATTTCTTGTGTTTTATTTCAGTTTCCCCCTTATAGTAGGCTTACCTAGTTGTAGAGACTAGATCCCGTCGCGACACCTTCGGAGGGTGAATCGGGTCGTGACAATTAAGATTTTACCTGTTCTTACCTTATTTATGTGATTTATTACTCATATTACTTTCCTTAACTCCCTTACTGGCCTGATTTTTATGCTTTAATTATGGAACTGACTTCTAATTGATTTCGGAACTATGTCCTTGCCTTATTTGATCTGGTACTTGACTATTGATTGATTCCATATAATGTTTTCCCTAAATTAAGTGGTATTAGCCTATTTTATGTTATTTTTCCCTGTTAATTGACTGAGGTCGACTCTAATTTATTCTGAAGTTATTCCTTATTTGTGTAGGATTGATTCATTGTCGTATCTGTCTATCTCATTGAGACTATTTAAACCCCTTCGCCATTCCCTTTACACAGACTCGAATCCTGTTATTCTCACAACAAACATAAGTTCTCTTTATTCTCTCTTGTTCTGATTTCTGTACTAAGTGGTTATTATTTGGCCGGTTGAAAGCCAAATTATTCTAGGAATTAAATGCTATTGCACCTTTACTTGCTTTCTTCTCAACTAGTGTGCCCTAACTTTTGCATTCCATTCTCTATGCTTTGTTTGACTAGCATGTTTCAATTCCTAGCATGATTCTGTTCTTTCTATGACAATTTGATGATACTGTTAACTTTAGGCTAAGTTATTCAATTAGCATGAATCCTCTCCTAAGATTAAGGTTTAGTCTGCTTTCTTGCAAGATGCTGTAAACATGTGATCACTTGTCTGTTGCTTAACTCACATGCCAATCTGCTTGAACTATGTGCTGAACATGGGTTCTGTCTGTTTCTTGGTGCAGTTTTGTTTGCAATCTTGTAATCTGAATCTGTTTAGTTTTGAAAATTAAGCTATTTCTAAAACCTGCCCCTCCCTTTATGTCACGACAAAAATTTCCCCCCTGTTGGATATCGTGATGGCACCTAGTCTTAAGTACTAGGTAAGCCTAATATTAAATAAACATAAATCATAATATCAAACTTTTAAATGCTTTTTGAAATAACTATCTGTGATTTGAACATCTTCCCAAAATCCGGCGAGTACAAGTCATAAGCTTTAAGGAACTTACACTAAAATCTCTAATTACCACTGTTCGGAATAAATATAACAGTGTATGAACAAAATATAAGAGGGTGACTCCATAACCGTCAACGCTGAAGCGGTTTTACCTTGAATCTCCACTACAACAACTGCGCTACTAAGAATCACTCGGTCGGCGATGCAACAACCTGGAATTTATACAAAAATGTGCAGAAGAGTAGTATGAGCACACCACAGTGGTGCCCAGTAAGTATCAAGATTAACCTCCATGAAGTAGCGACAAGGACTAGTCAAGACACCCACTGATCTAATAAAACGAACATGCATAAATGTAGAAAATGACGGAATATGACATCTGCATAAAGATTACACAATATAATTAACTAAATAACAATGCAATGTGGGAGGAAAAACAACAATAAATCGACAGAATGTCATAATATTACATAGAAGGATGGACGAGAACACAGCCAAACCGCAACCCACAATACAGTAAGAACAAGTAGTAACTCAGCACTGCGTTAATCTCCACCTCTGACCTTAGCCAACAACTCCAATAATTTAATAAATTGTTCGAAGGTAATCCCTTCACCCACAAATTTATATTGAAAACTCTAAAGTATAATCCTTTTTTCATAGAAAACTTCTTTTGAAAGTGACTTTCTCTGAATACGTTTATATACTTTACAGAAGGAAAGCCTTGAAATGTAATTTCTTCAAGATACGCATTTTTAAAATATAATTTCCCAATAAATGTATTTCGAACTTAACTTCCAATAGAACTAGTGCACGGCATCACCCTTCGTGCTTTTACTCTCATCCTTCCCATAGAAATCGATAGATACGGCACGTAAATTAAGCAAATTAAGCAAGTAAAAAACATGGACAGTGCAACAACAATTGAGATAAAAGTCAACTACAGGACAATAACAATATGTCAAACCAAATATGTAAGTATAACGATAACAACTCAAAGTAAAGGCACAATGTATACACGGGGAAACAGATATCACATCATAATGCATGTCCCTCGTCTTCACCTGCATGGAAACACCTCGTGCCATGAACTCACAATAATATGGCACGGCATCACCCTTCGTGCATTAGCACTCACTCATAGTATCACGCACGACATCACCCTTCGTGCTTTTACTCTCAATAATATGGAACGACATCACCCTTTTTAATTTCAATAATATGGCACGGCATCAACCTTCGTGCTTTACACTCTTTCCTCACACAAACAAATGAATATTAACAATGGCACGGCATCACCCTTCGTGCTTTACACTCTTTCCTCACACAAACAAATGAATATAAACAATGGCACGACATCACCCTTCATGCTTTACACTCTTTCCTCACATAAACAAATGAATATAAACAATGCACGGAATCACCCTCTGTGCTTTACACTCTTTCCTCACACAAACAAATGAATATAAACAATGGCACGGCATCACCCTTCGTGCTTTACACTCTTTCCTCACACAAACAAATGAATATAAACAATGGCACGACATCACCCTTCATGCTTTACACTCTTTCCTCACATAAACAAATGAATATAAACAATGCACGGCATCACCCTCTGTGCTTTACACTCTTTCCTCACACAAACAAATGAATATAAACAATGGCACGGCATCACCCTTCGTGCTTTACACTCTTTCCTCACATGATAATGTAAATAAAATGGCACGGCATCACCCTTCATGCTTTAATCTCTTTCTCACCAAAACAAATGAAATGATAGCATTCCGACAAGGGAATCAACATCATAAACAACAACAGAAATCATACTATTCTGGCAAGGGAGTCAACAATGAAAACAATATCATCAACATCATGAACAATTATAGAAACAATATTGTCCCGGCAAGGGAATCAACAATGAAAACAATGTCATCCCAGCAAGGGAAAACAGCTATAATCCATTTTTTTATAGAAAACTTCTTTTGAAAGGGACTTTCTCTGAATACGTATATATACTTTACAGAAGGAAAGTCTTGAAATGTAATTTCTTCAAGATACGCGTTTTTAAAATATACTTTCCCAATAAATGCATTTCGAACTTAATTTCCAATAGAACAAGTGCACGGCATCACCCTTCGTGATTTTACTCTCGTCCTTTCCATAGAAAACGATAGATACGGCACGTAAATTAAGCAAATTAAGCAAGTAAAAGACATGGACAGTGCAACAACAATTGAGATAAAAGTCAAGTACAGGACAATAACAATAAGTCACACCAAATATGTAAGTACAACAATAACAGCTCAAAGTAAAGGACAATGTATACACAGGGAAACATCTATCACATCATAATGCATGTCCCTCGTCCTCACCTGCACGGAAACACCCTTCCTGCCATGAACTCACACTAATATGGCACGGCATCACCCTTCGTGCATTATCACTCACTCACAGTATCACGCACGGCATCACCCTTCGTGCTTTTACTCTCAATAATATGGCACGACATCACCCTTCGTGCTTTTAATTTCAAGAATATGGCACGATATTAACCTTCGTGCTTTACACTCTTTCTTCACATAAACAAATGAATATAATCAATGGCACGGTATCACCCTTCGTGCTTTACACTCTTTCCTCACACAAACAAATGAATATAAACAATGGCACGGCATAACCCTTCATGCTTTACACTCTTTCCTCACACAAACAAATGAATATAAACAATGGCACGGCATAACCCTTCATGCTTTACACTCTTTCCTCACATAAACAAATGAATATAAACAATGCACGGCATCACCCTCTATGCTTTACACTCTTTCCTCACACAAACAAATGAATATAAATAATGGCACGGCATCACCCTTCGTGCTTTACACTCTTTCCTCACATGATAATGTAAATGAAATGGCACGGCATCACCCTTCATGCTTTAATCTCTTTCTCACCAAAACAAATGAAATGATAGCATTCCGACAAGGGAATCAACATCATAAACAACAACAGAAATCATACTATTCTGGCAAGGGAGTCAACAATGAAAACAATATCATCAACATCATGAACAATAATAGAAACAATATTGTCCCGGCAAGGGAGTCAACAATGAAAACAATGTCATCCCAGCAAGGGAAAACAACTATAACCAATCTTACTTAATTAACTAGCTTCACGAAATAAATCCCAACTTGAATCAATGCTCCGCAATAGGAAATGCCAAGAAAATACCATCAACATGTATAATCATCAAATAAGCCTAAGTAGTGCTTAATGAAATATCATATCAATCACAATATACGACCCACGGGCATGCTTGACACCAACATGTAAATACTCCAATACTACTAAACAATTACAAGGCGAGATAATACAAATTTTAGCTAAGTAGGCAGTTTATGAAGAAAGATATAGCATAATGATAGAAGAGGTAAAATCTTCAGCAAAGTCAATTAAGATCAAATAAAAAACAAAGGAATCTAAAAGCATGTAATTCTAACTTAAGCAGGAAAGGATGAAATTAGCAATCAAGAACGCAGTCATAGTAATTACAATTTCATACACAAGAAGTATAAGGACCTAAGAATCCTAAAAGGCCGACCTATTTGCAAATAAGTCCGAGTACGCACTCGTCACCTCGCGTACATGGGCTACAATCAACATAGAAGACTCAATCCTAAGGGGTAGTTCCCCCACACAAGGTTAGGCAAGATACTTACCTCAAAAATGACAACCTGGTACTCTAAAATGGACTTCTCGGGCGAAAAGACCTCCGGACGGCTCAAAATCAACTAAAACAACTTCAAAATACACATAAAACATATAAGGAACTATTCCGAATAATAACGTTTCAATCTTTACCAAAATATAAAAATCGTCCAAAAAGTCGACCCCCGAGCCCGCACCTCGGAATACATCAAATTTTACAAAATCCGAATACCCATCCTGATACGAGTTCAACCATACAAAATTTATCGAATTTCGATATCATTTGATCCCTCAAATCACGATTTTTTAATTTAGGAATTTTCTTTCAAAACCCCCAATTTTCCCAACTCAAAACACAAATTATATGATAAAAACAAGAACTAATTCAGGGAATATGTTTAATTCTAGTTTAAGAACACTTACCCATTCGAATTGTGTGAAAACCCCTCAAAGAATCGCCAAGAATCGAGCTCTAGAAGTCCAAAATATGATAAAAATTGTGAAACCCTCGATTTTGGATTATATTCTGCCTGCCCAGATACTTGAGCATTGGGATCAAGGACCAAAGGATACGATCGCATAGAAGAAGAAATGTTGCTGGCCAAAAAGGTGATATGTGATCGCGAAGGTACTCATTCGATCGTATAGGAGGAAAATATGGCTAATGTCTAATTTGCACTATGCTTTCGCGAGACACTTCGTGCGATCGCATAGAAGGAATTATCTACTGCCCAAAGCTACACCATGTGATCGTGAAGCAGGGGATACGATCGCGTCGAAGGAATAATTTGATGCCCAAATGAAAGAACAATGCGAACGTGTACTGAGGAATGCGAACGCGTAGAAGAAAAACTTGGGCGGTTCGATAGGGCACTATGCGATCGCGGCTATGCCTATGCGATCGCAAAAGAAAAACAGCATGCGGAATTGACACTATGCGATCGTGGCTATGCCCATGTGATCGCATATAAGGAAAGACAACAGATAGAACATCAGCATTTATTTGAAAGAAATTGACCCGAACCCCATCCGAAACACACTCGAGGTCCCCGAGACCCCGTCCAACACTCAAACAAGTCCTATGAGCTAACACGAACTCGCTCGAGGTTTCAAATAACATAAAACAACACCAAAACAACGAACCAAACCAAAAATCAAACTTATGAATTTTCAAATCTTCAAACATCAAAACGAGTGTCGAAACCTATCAATTTAACCCGGAATGACGCCAAATTTTGCAGACAAGTCACAAATAACACAACGGACCTACAGCCATTCCCGGAATTCTATTCCGAGCCCGATATCAAAATTTCACCTATCGGCCGAAATCGCCGAAATTTTAACTTTCGCCAAATTATCTCAAATTACTCTACGGACCTCCAAACCCAATTCCGGACGCGCGCCTAAGTCCAAAATCATCATACGAAGCTGTTGGCATCACCCAAAACTCATTCCGAGCACATTTACTCAAAAGTCAAACCTCCCGTCAACTTCCATCACTTAAGCTTCAAAAATTGAAATTTCTCTTCAAATTCGACTCCAGATCATCCGGTAACTGAATCCAACCACGCACGCAGGTCGATATAAACAATGTGAAGCTGTTCAAGACCTTACGCCACCGAACGGAGCTTAAATTCTCAAAATGACCGGTCGGGTCGTTACATTCTCACCCTCTTAAAACAAACGTTCGTCCTTGAACGTGCCATGATTCACCTAGAACTCATCCAATCACTGATTGCACACTTCCAAAACACACCCTGCGGGTGATCCCATGTCACCCAAACCTACATAAGCCTGATAACACCATCACAACTACAATTTATCCTTCCTATCATCATCGATAAGCCTCATACCCCAATTTCTCACCTTCTACTCATTTCCCAAAGGCCCGATTCTAAATCCATATCTGCCATTAGCCTCAACCAGCTGCATTAAAAATCATGACCATACCCATAAGGTACGTCCACACAATATAGCACACATGGGCTCACAATAACACTTTTGATCACAATAGCTGCCCGAAATCAACTCAACATTGGCAATTAGTCTCATATCTGAAAGAACTCTGTTTCCAAATACCATAATACCAATAGTGATGCAATAAACACGAAGACCTCATTATTAGACACCCAAATCACCGAGTCACAACTAACACCACCGGGCACACATCCCGCAAGCTAAACTAAAGAAGCACATAATGAAATGACTGAATATGAAAATAGAAACATATAAAGGAACTATCAAACAAGTCATAGGCACAACTCTCTATCAATACTGACTTACAAAAGCAATATAACAAGGAAGAAGCAAAGTATATGAACAAATCACAAGGATCCCGTCCTGATAAAATTTCCACCGCGGTACTCAGCCCGGTCCAAACATATCAAATCACAAATATCACGGGGACCTCGCTTTCAGCTCTATATCACATGCCGAATATATATCATACCAATTGAAATCAATCGCTAACTCGTCTCGGCTAAAAAAATCATGACGCTCACTTAACTCACATCTCAATAGAGTATCAAATCATAGCTCGTAAACAAAATACTTGGGAAAAATCACATAAATCTCACCATGATGAACAACAAGGACTCATTTCTAGTCTCACCCCTTTAATTGATTAATAATCAATGATAGACACGGGTTACCACTCACAGAATCTCCCAACGGGGGCAAGCATGAAGAAAATAGAGTGCAAAACATGAAACTCACTTATCAATAAGGCAATAAATAAGGGAAACTCGTCCCGACCAGCAGAACTATAATGAAATACAAATGGTGTCCCAATGTAACACATCAAAATATACCTATATGATAATATCTTGGCACAACGGCCTTCAGCTTACTATATAAAACACATAAATGGGTCGGGCATCCCCCCTTGGGCGCCCTCTACTCACCCAATTACCCCTGCTTTGACACAACTGCCTGGATCCTAGAATAACCTCTCACCCTGTGACTAGTATCTCCATACTCAAAATAACCACGCTGATGGCGTGGCTGTGGAAACTGTGCAATGTGAGTATTCTGAGACCGATGAGTACCTGAAACCCCATGAAAAACTGGTAATACAACTGAACCAGATGACCCACAAAACCTCTACCGTGTCATACCTTGCATCCATAACAAAGACCAGTATATTTCTTCGGTCTACGAGGCCTCCTTGCCTCCTTAAACTCTATCTCCTGATCTCGTTCATCCTCTCGCTCCTAGTCCCACATGCTCTCTAACCGGCGAGTGACCCTTACTACCTGCTAAACAAGGCATCCGACTCTAACTCTCGAGTCCTGCTGAATCGGATATCATGCCTGAGTCCCCTAATGAACCTAAGAACTCGCTTCCAAACTGAAACAACCAAGTGAGGTGCATATCTGGCGTGCTCCAACACTAGCATAGTGCCCTGACGCAATTGCTCAGACTCCGCGCGCCATGCATCTGGGAGGTACTGGGGTGCAAACTTCGTCAAAACATCTCTGAAACCTGAATCCATGCAAGTGAATCTGACTCGGCAGGTCTACCCCAACTCATATGACCGCGATCGCTGACAAACCGCTCCTCTGAGCTGAGACGTGACAAAAACAACCCCGCTCGCCTCCATAATACCTGTAGTCTGAAGAATGTAGTGACGCTCCTCCAAGAAACCTTGGGCATCATCTGTCTCCAGTCCACTGAAATATATGAGGGTGGTACTTCCGGTACCTCCCAAGTCCAAGGTGTTCTTCCTCCGATGTTGCTGCTTTAACCACGGGCTGAACTGAAACCACATGTTGTGCTTCGATGACACCTGGAACCTGACCAATCATGATCTCGCTGCTCTGGAGTGTAGATGGCGGGAGTCCGAACTCCTCCCCTGATTTGTGAAGTAGTTGGTACACCTGAAATCAATCTGATCCTCCGACTGGGACTACTGGCAGTTCCTTTACGGCTGCTCTGGTAGATGTTCCAACTGCGTCACGTGCTTCTTGTTGACCTCTGCCTCTGCCCCTAGCGCCTTTGCTCCGGGGGTAATATTATCAAGAAATCGTGTCCTCACCATCAGCGATAGAATGGAACGGTAATTTCAAACTTCAAGATCAATGAACTCGAATGATAGGAATGAAGGAAGTGAAATTTTCCTAATAGTTCTGTAGCCTCTCGAAGATAAGTACGGACATCTCCATACCGATCCGCAAGACTATACCAAACTCGCTTATGACTCATAGCACCTATGGACCTAGAGCTCTGATACCAACTTTTCACGACCCAAATTTTCCCTCCGTTGGGTATCATGATGGCACCTAGTCTTAAGGACTAGTTAAGCCTAATATTAAATAAACATAAATCATAATATCAAACTTTTAAATGCTTTTTGAATAACTATCTATGCTTTGAACATCTTCCCAAAATTCTATGAGTACAAGTCATAAGCTTTAAGGAATTTACACTAAAATCTCTAATTATCACTATTCGGAATAAATACAACAGTGTATGAACAAAATATAAGAAGGTGACTCCGAAACCACGAATGCTAAAGTGATTTCACCTTGAGTCTCCACTACAGCAACTGCGCTGCTAAGAATCACTCGGTCGGCGATGCGAAAACCTGGAATCTGCACAAAAATGTGCAGAAGAGTAGTATGAGCACACCACAGCGGTGTCCAGTAAGTATCAAGACTAACCTCGGTGAAGTAGCGACGAGGACTAGTCAAGACACCCACTAGTCTAATAAAACGAACATGCATAAATGTAGAAAATCACGGAATACNACAATGAAAACAATATCATCAACATCATGAACAATAATAGAAACAATATTGTCCCGGCAAGGGAATCAACAATGAAAACAATGTCATCCCAGCAAGGGAAAACAGCTATAACCAATCTTACTTAATTAACTAGCTTCACGAAATAAATCCCAACTTGAATCAATGCTCCGTAATAGGAAATGCCAAGAAAATACCATCAACATGTATAATCATCAAGTTAAGCCTAAGTAGTGCTTAATGAAATATCATATCAATCACAATATACGACCCACGGGCATGCTTGACACCAACATGTAAATACTCCAATACTACTAAACAATTACAAGGCGAGATAATACAAATTTTAGCTATGTAGGCAGTTTATGAAGAAAGATGTAGCATAATGATAGAAGAGGTAAAATCTTCAGCAAAGTCAATTAAGATCAAATAAAAAATAAAGGAATCTAAAAGCAAGTAATTCTAACTTAAGCAGGAAAGGATAAAATTAGCAATCAAGAACCCAGTCATAGTAATTACAATTTCATACACAAGAAGTATAAGGACCTAAGAATCCTAAAAGGCCGACCTATTTGCAAATAAGTCCGAGTACGCACTCGTCACCTCGCGCACATGGGCTACAATCAACATAGAAGACTCAATCCTAAGGGGTAGTTTTCCCACGCAAGGTTAGGCAAGATACTTACCTCAGAAACGACAACATGGTACTCTAAAATGGACTTCTCGGGAGAAACACCTCCGGACGGCACAAAATCAACTAAAACAACTTCAAAATACACATAAAACATATAAGGAATAATAAAGTTTCAATCTTTACAAAAATATTAAAGTCGACCCCCGGGCCCACACCTTTGAACCCGTCAAGATTTACTAAATACGAATACCCATCCCGATATGAGTTCAACCATACAAAATTTATCGAATTTCGATATCATTTGATCTCTCAAATCACGATTTTTTAATTTAGGATTTTCTTTCAAAACCCACAATTTTCCCAACTCAAAACACAAATTATATGATAAAAACAAGAACTAATTCACGGAATATTTTTAATCCTAGTTGAAGAACACTTACCTATTCGAATTGTGTGAAAAACCCGCAAAGAATCTCCAAGAACCGAGCTCTAGAAGTCAAAATATGATAAAAATGGTGAAACCCTCGGTTTTGGATTATATTATGCCTGCCCAGATACTTGAGCATTGCAATCGCGGACCAAAGGATGCTATCACATAGAAGAAGAAATGTTTCTGGCCAAAAAGGTGCTATGCGATTGCGAAGGTACTCATGCAATCGCATAGAAGGAAAATACGCTAATGTCCAATTTGCACTATGCGTACGCGAGACACTTCGTGCGATCACATAGAAGGAATTATCTACTGCCCAAAGCTACCCCATGTGATCACGAAGCAGGGGATGCAATCACATTGAAGGAATAATTTGATTCCCAAATGAAAGAACAATGCGAACGCGTACTGAGGAATGCAAACGCGTTGACGAAAAACTTGGGCGGTTTGGTAAGGCACTATGCGATCACGGCTATGCCTATGCGATCGCATAGAAGGAAAAACAGCATGCAGAATTTACACTATGCGATCGCGGCTATGCTTATGCGATCGCATATAAGGAAAGACAGTAGACAGAACAACAACATTTATTTGAAAGAAATTGACCCGAACCCCATCCGAAACACACCTGAGGTCCCCGGGACCCCGTCCAACCACTCACACAAGTCCTATAACCTAGCATAGACTCGCTAGAGGTTTCAAATAAAATAAAACAACACCAAAATGACAAATCAAACCAAAAATAAAACTTATGAATTTTCAAATCTTCAAACATCAAAACTCGTGCCGAAACCTATTAATTCAACCCAGAATGACGCCAAATTTTGCAGACGAGTCACAAATAACACAACGGACCTAAATCCATTCCCAGAATTCAATTCCGAGCCTGATATCAAAATTTCACCTATCGACCGACATCACCGAAATTCTAACTTTTTCCAAATTACCTCAAATTACTCTACGGGCCTCCAAAACCAATTCAAGATGCGTGCCTAAGTCCAAAATCATCATACTAAGTTGTTGGCATCACCCAAAATGCATTCCGAGGCCGTTTACTCAAAATTCAAACCTCCGGTCAACTTCCATCACTTAAGCTTCAAAAATTGAAATTTCTCTTGCAATTCGACTCCAGATCATCCGGTAACTGAATCCAACCACGCACGCAGGTCGATATACACAATGTGAAGCTGTTCAAGACCATACACCACCGAACGGAGCTTAAATTCTTAAAACGGTCGGTCAGGTCGTTACACTTTACCCTTCATGCAATGGTTTTCCAAACTCCTACTCTTAGTTATTTAGGTTCTTACCACCCCCAGTGTGAGAACTGCCTAGGGTTCATGAGACTCTTTTGAACTCTGACGCATTGGGACTGGTTTTCCAATATTTTATGAATTATCTTCTAAATGTGGTTCTGGTGTGAGCATTGCCTTGGGTCCCGGAGGCCCTTAGGAACTTTGACACACTGGAAGCCAGAATTTTATTGTGCCATGGATGGATCATTACTATACTCCAAAGTTGTTCTGTTGGAATGTTGGAAGGCCTGGTTCCCAGGTTTATATTGGCCTATGAAGGCTCCCTATAGTGTAATGGATACTATTATGTAATTTATTCATTCTGGGTTGTAATAATATCTGTAATAACAGGTTTGAGGTTGATTTGTGAAAGCTGGGGGGTTTCCTTTGTTAAATTTGGGTAGAGATCCTGCCTATAGGTTTAATTATGTTGATCAAGTTATGTGATTGCCATTACTTGTTTAGAGATCCTGCCTATAGGAATTTCTTGATTGTTTAGTTCTGTACTTTTAAACTCGCATATTAGATATCCGTTTTACAATTTTGCATTAGAAATCTTGTCCTAGGATCCACACATTTTTAAACCCCAACGTGCATTAGATAACATGTCTATAAGATTTTGTTTGTTTGAATAATAACCTTTTCTGGCAATCTGCTTAAAATTCTGCCTACATACGTTTAATAGATACCATGCTTATAGGAAATAAAGATCAGTTCAAACCTAGAAATCATGCCTATAGAATTTAAACTAATAGATATCGTGCCTATAGGATGAAATCAGTTTTGAAACTTAGAAATCCTGTCTATAGGAGTTTAAATCAAGACAGTAGTTAGAAATCATGCCTATAGGAAGTAAGGATCAGTCTCAACTTAGAAATCATGCCTATAAGGGTTTAAATCAATTCTGCAATTAGCAAGCATGCCTATAGGACTTAAAAGGAACAAAATTTTTCTTTATCAGTAGTTCACTTAGAAACCATGTTATAGGTTTATAATAAACTCGTAGAAACCATGCTTATAGGGTTTCGTTGATCAGTTATGAGTTCGACCAATTCTGGATATCACTTAGGCAAGTATGTAAGGATTGTTAACGATTCTGAGCCTAAAAACTGTGACAATTTGCTGCCTGAAAGTGCCCAGATTCATGCTTAATAAAATCAGTAGGCAAGCTAATAGGCCTCGATGCTCGCCTCAAAGCTGTTTCTTTACATTCTGTTTCTGCTCATATAGATATCCTGCCTATAAGATTCTAAAAGTAACAACTGAAAGATAGTAATTAGGTACTAAAGGAGATGATAGCCCGTACACTAATGCTATGAGTAACACCCTAACTTGGGGAAGTTGCAAAGTATTGCAGGGATTGATCTTATAGGCTAAAAAACCTAGGACCCCCCCTCTTAATCCCGTTTATAGCAACTAGTATTGTCCAAATTTTGTTCCTTCCCTTTTAGACTAATTCGCTTAATTTAAGTTCGGTCGGGACCCACCGTTGTGTACCTCGAGGGGTGCCTAACACCTTCCTTTCAAGGTAATTTGAGCCCTTACCCGATCTCTGGTGATGCAAACTGTTTTATGAGTTAATTGCTCTAGGTGCCCTAACACACCTTAATACGTTAGGTGGCGACTCTTCCAATCCCTTACCCCAATCCCAAAAAGAATTAGTTGTCCCAGAAATGTCGAAACCCAATTTCGCGAGAAAAATGAGGGGGGCAACAATTTGTCAACCCAAATAACATCACTAGAAACTCATAATGCACGTACCGAGTTCGAAAAGCTGTTTTAGGGACATCATATGCACTAATTTTCAACTGATGGTAGCCATACCTCAAATCGACGTTTGAAAACACCTTAGCACCCTGAAGCTGATCAAATATGTCATCTATCCTTGGCAATGGATATTTGTTCTTCATGGTGACTTTGTTCAATTGCTGGTAATCTATGCACATCCTCATCGACCTATCCTTGTTCTTCATGAACAACACAGGCGCACCCCAGGGTGAGACACTAGGTCTAATGAAGCCCTTATCAAGTAAATCTTGCAACTTCTCCTTCAATTCTTTCAACTATGGCAGGGCCATATGGTATGGAGAAATAAAAATGGGCTGAGTGTCCAAATCCAAATCAATATAGAAGACAATATCTCTATCGGGTGGCATCCCCGATTGATCTGCAGGAAACAGCTCTAGAAACTCACGAACAACTAGTATTGAATCCATGGAAGGAACCTCCTCATTAGAATCGCGGACATAAGCTAAATAAGTTAGACACCCTTTCTCGACCATATGCCCAGCCTTCACATAAGAGATAACCTTGCTGGTAGAGTAGCAAGGAGTCCCCCTCCACTTTAATCGAGGCAACCCCTATAAGGATAAGGTCATTGTCTTGGCGTGATAATCCAATATAACATGATAAGGTGATAACCAACCTATGCCCAAGATGACATCAAAATCAACCATATCGAGAAGTAGGAAAGCTACGTTAGTCTCGAGACTCCCGATAGTAACCACACACGAATGATAGACACGAATCACGATCTACAACAATAGAATCTCCCACAAGTGTGGACACATACACAAGAACACTCAAAGAATCACAAGGCACAACCAGATATGAAGCAAAATATGATGACACATAGGAATAAGTAGAGCCCGGATCAAATAGAACTAAAGAATATCTATGGCAAACTGAACAATACATGTGATAACAGCGTCAAACGACTTAGCCTCAGGACTAGATAGGAAGCATAACATTGGGGCTAGGCTCCACCACTCCGAACCACGTCTCTTGGACGACCTCTAACTGTCTAGCCTCTACCTCTAATGAACCGACCTCCACCTCTAATGGCATGACCTCTACCTCTACCTGTCTGACCCTTACCTCTAGCTGGTTGACCGGGCGGTGAAGCAACCGGTGTCGGGACCATGGCACGAGAACCCTGTGCTGCTGTGAGCCGCCCGGTGCACGAGGGAAAAATCTAGCAATGTGCCTAGGGTCATCACAAGTATAACAGGACCTCGACTGCTGACCCTGAAAATGACCTTGTCGACCTGAATAACCACTTTGAAAACTCTATAGCGGAGGTGCACTAATAGGAGCTGGTGGTGCACTATAAGCTAGCTAGTTGGAATGAGATATATGAAGGTCGCGACCACCTGAAGCACTGTGGGATGCCTGGAGCACTGAGTGAAATGGCTTGGGAGGATGGACCCTACCAAAAGTTCCCCTACCTCCAAACGAGGCATCACTGAATCCACCGAAATGACGATGCCTCTTATCAGACCCCTGACCTCTCTCTTGTGCAAGAACCACCTCGATCCGCCTAGTGACATTAGCAGCCGCCTAAAAGGAAATCTAACCCCCAGTCTCTTTGGCCATCTGAAGCCTGATAGGGTGAACGAGTCCATAAATAAACATCCTCTCTCTCTTTCTCTCTCTCTCTCTCTCTCTCTCTCTTTCTCTCTCTCTCAATAGGAAGCAAAAGAAGAGCACGGCAGGCTAGATCCACATAACAGGTCTCATACTGAGTAACAGTCATACTGCCCTACTAGAGACGTCGAACTACCTACAGTAATCCTCTCTCAATGTGATAGGGAGGAACTTCTCTAGGAATAGCTGAGAAAACTTGTCCCAAGTAAGATCAGGCGACCCAGTTGGTCTGGTCGATAAAAAATCCTTCCACCACCTCTTAGCGGAACTGTCATCTGAATCAAAGCAAAATCGACCCTATTGGTCTCAACTATCACCATGTTCTGCAACAGCTCATGTCAATGGTTAAGATAATCATGTGGTCCTCAAAAGGTGAACCTCTGGAGTGAACTGTGAAGAGCTTTGTGAACTTGTCCAATCTCAATAAGCCCTCGGAAGACATGGTGGGCCTATCACCGGCTTGTTCCGCAACAATCGGAGATCCATCTGCTCCAGAGTGTGGGTAGAAGGAGTCTGTGCTCCTCCCCTAGCCTAAGAGACGGTTGGTGCCACATGAAATGCACCGGTCTGGGACACACTCTTCATAAGGCCCACCAAACGTATTAGAGCGTCCTGAAGTACTGGGGTGGCGATGAACCCCTCCGGGACCTGAGCTGGTCCAACAGGTACAGTGTGAGCTGGAACCTCCTCATCAAAATCCACTTAAGTCTCCACTGCTGGTGTTGCTTCTCAAGCTCTAGCCTGAGCTTTGCCTTTGACTCGGCCTCTGGCGCGACCTCGGCCTCGACCTCTGCCCCTCATAGGAGCTGCCACTAGCAGCTTCAGCTGCTGCCTAGCTGAAGGTGCAGTATGCGTTCTTGCCATCTGTGGGAGGACAAGAATGGAAGAGTTCAATTAGAAATGATAGAATAAAATCGCACGACAGAGAAGAAAAGAAGTGAAATTTGTTCCTAAAATCCATAGCCTCTGGAAGATAAGTATAGACGTCTCTGTACAGATTCTCCAAACTTTACTAAGCCTGCTTGTGACTTGTGAGACCTAGGCAACTTAGTGATTTGATATAAACTTTTCACGACCTGGAATTCTCACCTTCTGGACCGTGATGGAGCCTAACATTTCACTTGCTAGGAAAGCCAACGTTAGATGATCTTTAAGCCAATTTTAATCAATTCAAATAAGTAAAACTAATTAAATCGAAATGAAACTAAAACAGAGTACGAAATCAGATAAAAACCAATAATATCTAAGTACAACCCAAATCTAGAGTCACAAGTACATGAGCTTTTAGAGTTTCTACAAATAGGGTTTGAAATAAGTACAATTGTCTCGAATGAAAAGAACAGTAAATAGGCGGAATGGAAGGAGACTTCAAGGTCTGCAGACGGTAGTAGATCTATCTCGAATCTCCAAATGCTAATCCGAGCTGATGCACCTCACGTACAACTGGGACCAGTACTAAAATCTGCACAAGAAGTGCAGAGTGTAGTATGAGTACAACCGACCCAATACACTCCGTAAGTGTCGAGCCTAACCTCGACGAGAAAGTGAAGAGCTATGACAGGACACCCACGTAAATAAACTTATGCAGACAAAAATATACGTACAATATAACAATAAATAAAGGATAAGCAACTACTATTGGGAGGGGACATGCGAAAAGGGGGTACAAGATACGGTAACTACAACAGGGAAAGATAACATGAAATAGTCAATAAACCTTCAGCAAATGAAGTAGATATACATAATGAATAAAAGTTGTATGCCATCACCCTTTGTTCCTTCAATCTCAACCTCACCATGAAACAATAATAATGGCACAACATCACTCTTCGTGCTTTTACTCTCAATATCTCCATAAAATGATAAATACGACACAACATCACCCTTCGTGCTTTTAGTCTCAATTTCATCAAGAAACAATAGATACGACACGTCATCACCCTTTTTTCATTAACTCTCAAATACGACATGGCATCACCTTTTGTACTTTAACACTCTAACTTACCATGTAATAATAAACATATAACAATAGGGAGATAGAATAAGCAAGAACAGACCTTACGTCAACAATGGTTCCACAATACCAACCTCAACTTCGAAAATAATACTCAATTATCACAGATAACTCATAAATGCGGAAGGAACGATCAATTTAGTAATTAACTAGTCTAAGCATGGATATCATGATCAAAGAAAGAAGTAGATTACAAGTAACAAGTCCTACCCGTATGCTTCAGCCAACTACAACACATAAGTACTTGTCACCTCACAAATACGTTATACCCAACATTAAAACAAGTAGCACATAAGCAAACGAGTTGTAATCCCTCAAGTCAAGGTTAACCACGACACTTACCTCGCTCCGAAAATTAACTCAAAGCTCAACCACGACTTTGCCTTTTGAACAAGCCTCCGAACCAACCAAAACTAGAAAATTATCAACCAAACGATTCCAAATAAGCCTTAGGAACTACCGACGAATGAAAAAGATTCAATTTAGGTCATTATTTAAAAAGTCAACAAAAGTCAACTTCCGGGCCCACTTGGTCCAAACCCGAAATTAAGGACAAAATCCGATTACCCATTTAACCCCGAGCCCGGTTATATAATTTGTTTCGAAATCCGACCTCAACTTGGGGTCTAGATTCCAATTTACAAAAACCCTAACTCTACCCAAACTCCTAATTTCCACCATGAAAATCCTATAATTTTAGGTTGAAATCTTATGAAATATATTGGGTAATTGAAAGGAAGTAGGTTAGAATCACTTACCAACAAATTGGAGAAGAAGGGCTCTTGGAAAAATCGCATCTAAGGTTTCTAGATTTGAAAATTTGAAAGAATAAGGAAAATGCCGTCTAACTAAGCTTTGGCCAGGCGCATATGTCGCAACTGCGACCCGAGGTTCGCAATTGCGGACCCCATAAATACAAAAAATCCCTCGCAATTGCGAAACCTTCACACCTCTGCTACCATCGCATTTACAATGACTTGTTCGCAAATGCGAACTATGGTCCTCCACAATTACGGCCCTTTTTATCGCAAATACGAGTATTAGCTGACACACCCCTCTTCGCAAATGCGAGTATTAGCTGACACACCCCTCTTCGCAAATGCGAAGATTTTCTTTGCAATTGCGACCAAGACAGAAAATTGGGTCCTTCGCAATTGTGAATACTGACCTCGTAATTGCAAGGTCAGAGACCCGCACCAAAACAGATTTGCACCAGCTATTTTCTAAGCTAAACTTGCTCTGTAGTCTATCTGAAACTCAACCGAGCCCTCGGGGCTCCAAACCAAACATGCACACAAGTCCAAAAACCTCGTACGAACTTGCTCACGCGATACCAATTCAAATGAGATTCTAAATAAAATTTAAGAACTTCTATTTCAATAACCGGACGTACGAATCACGTGAAACCAACTCCGATTCTCTCCAAATTTGGCAGACAAGTCATAAATGTAGTAATGGACCTATACCGAGTTTCAAACCAAAATATGGATTAGATATCAACAAAGTCAAACATTGATCAAATCTTTGAGTTCATTAAACCTTTAAACTTCAAAATTTTGACAAAAAGCGATAACTCGAGCTAGGGACCTCCGAATTCAATTCTGGGCATGCACTGATCTCGTCCAATTTTACTCCTCTATTTGAGGATATGAAAACTGTCGATGCAATAGTAATACCCAACAAGAGTCGTGGTCGTATTCCGCAGATAGATATATGAATGGGTGTTAGTAGTATATATCTTAGTGTGTGAGTTTGTATATCTAAATTTGCACTTCCGCAGTAATTGATTTTGTTTGGAAATTTAAGTTAAACTACGATTGTGATTTAGAGAATGAAACTAGGAAATTGTTTTTGAATGTTTAATGACATTCTCATAGATGTTTGCCTAATGAGTTGTAAACTTTAAAGCTTGTTTTATTGGTCGGAGTGTATTATAGCTATCAACACTCAAGTACCCACCCACTACCTCTCGGTTAGAGAGTGATTTTGCCCAATTTGACTTTCTCAAGTCCAAATGGGTATTGAACAAAATAGTTGATAATAAGCTCAAGTCGGATTTTACTATCTCTAGGTTCAACCCTTTAATTGTGCTTATCAATCTCTCGATTGACTCAATTTCTTGCTAGCCAAGTTTTCCTAGACTAAGTCTCTCTTTCTCAAGTAGAGACCAAGTCAAGAAGGCATGAAATAATGTTTGCAACCATTAATTCTTCAATAAAATCAAGAACAAGGCTAGATAATCAACACCCAACCATAAACAAGCAATAAATCAAACACCCATTAAGCTTACACACTAGGGCTGGGTCATAACCCTAATGAAAATCTAGCTATTCATGCTTAATTTGGAAGAAAAAGAAGAAGTGATAATTAAACCTATATTGATAATTAAAATGATGAAATCAATATTCAAAAAGCTCAAAATAGCAAAAACTACTAAAATGAGCAAAAGAACCCGTCTAGTGTGGCTGTTGATGTCAAAAATTAACCTTAAAAAGTGAAACCCTTCTATTTATACATTGCTGGAATTTTCGATCAAAAATGCCCTTTTGGAGGTTTTGTGGTCGCACCACTTTGCTTCAGCCTGACAGGATTGGAAACCTGCGACTGCATAATTCTAAACTGCAGCCGCATTTCTCTCTTTCCGCGAAAAACACAAATATGTCTGAGGTCGTACCTTGCTCTTCTGCGGTCCGCACAAATGTGGTTGTGGCCACATAACTGTTCTTCTGCGGCCGCACAATAATTATGTGGTCCCCACTCTTGTTGAATTTGAGATGCAGGTTATCTGAGCTTTTACTTTTACCCAATTTCTGCGGCCACACAATTGCGTCCGCATCTTGCAACCTTCTCTGATGGAATTGCTTCATGACCTGCGGTCGCAGATGGTATTTTGCGGTCCGCTCTTTGAGCTTTTGTGTTGTTTTTGTGTTTGAGTTCAGATTACTCCTTCTTGAAGTGGATTTCACCTATGGGAGCTCATTTTCCAATATTCCTGCAATTAAGCATATTTTATCCGGGAACACAATTAAGTGCTTTTAGACTAAAACGAAAGCTAAAAGGCGCTAATAAGTAGTCAAAATCTCCACTTATCATACGTCCAAGTCCCAAATCACGATACGAACTCACTGGGACCGTCAAAATACTGATCCGGGTCTGTTTGGTCAAAACGTTGATCGGAGTCAACTCAAATAGATTTTTATGGCATAGTTTCATATTTTATCAATTTTTAACATAAAAGCCTTCCGGAAAAACACCCCGACTGCGCACCAAATCGAGAAAGGCTTAAAGAAGCTACCGGAGGCTTCGAAATACAGAATTAAAGTTTAAAATATTAGATGACCTATCAGGTCTTAAAAAATAATTCAAAAAAAAAGAAAAAAATATATATGGATAAACGGTCCTTATTTTACAAAATCTTTTTTTTTTTGCTTCAATCCTTTAAGTTCCTGAATTGAAGGCTAAAGATATTTGTAAAATCAGCATAAATTAAAATTTATGTGGATGGCGCAAGAGAGTTCATTCGAATGCCTTTTGCTAATATTATGTTTATATATAATATTAAAATTATCTTTTTGTATATTTAATGCCAAAATTAATTGACGTTAAATCTCCTTATCACAATCCAAAAACTTTTTGTGTGTTTGTTTATTTATATCTTGAATTTTTTAACAAAAAGTATCTCTATCATAGATAGTAGAGGATGGTAATAATTTTACTTCGAACAACAATAAGATATAATAGGACCTCCGTGCAAAATTTGAGTATGCAGTTGGGAAACGTGAACTAGTTGAGAGGTGCAGTTGTATTATCCCAAACTTGTTTATTGCAGCAATAGAATTAAACCACGTGACTAAAATCATCAGGTGTTTGTCGCAATCAGCCAATAGAATTAAAACAAACTCCGTCGTTCCTAACGGCAGCCTAACAAAATGACGCCGTTAGTACCTTTTTTTCCTCTCTTTACCTTATTTCAACGTCAACTATAACTCCCCCGTCTCCTCTCTTCTTCTCCCCACAGTCCTCTACCAGAAAAAGCTGAAATTACACAAAAGTACTCATTTATCTTCACTCACAGCTCCGTATCCCTTGTTAGAAATGGATCGGGTTGGAGTCGGTGTGGTACCGGGTATGGATATGCCGATCATGCACGACAGTGATCGGTACGATTTTGTTGACGATATTGGGTCGGGTAATTTTGGAGTTGCGAGACTCATGAGAGATAAGCAAACTAAAGAGCTGGTTGCTGTAAAGTATATCGAAAGAGGCGATAAGGTTAGTTTCGTATTACGAGTTTTGCATTTGAGTTATACGTAATCTATTCGTATTATGCAATTTATTAAAGTTTACCCATCAGTTTCCTTTTAAGTCACTTGATTGAGTATATATTTTTTACAGTGTCAGTCAGGTACAAAATTAAAATTTATTTTTGAATTTAAGTTATATGCATGGATGGTGTTATGTATTTCTTACCACGTCAGTATAAAGATTATACATCAATTCTATTGAATAAGGTTAGCTGGAGTTATTTTTTAACTGACTTGATTATGTTTATAATATTTATACCTTCGGTGCACTAAACTTAAACTTCACTAATTTTGCATTGAGTTTAAGTTCTATGTACCATAATTATTTATTAGGTAGTTACATGTAATTTTTTTGATAAACATTAATTTGTAATCTAATAAAAATATAAACTAGCCTGCTATCACATGTTAAAAATATTTATTGATAGTGTAAAAGAATCTTTATATTGTCAAATGTCACTGCATTTAACTTAAATCCTTTTGGATTTTTGGATTCTCGTAATTTGTGCAGTCAGCTTGATTTTGATGTTTCCATCTGCTTTTGGTAAGAAATTTTTTTTTTGTTCAATTTGGACAGACAATTAATGTTGGTGATTCAAATTTTGCTTTCCCCCCCCCCCCTCCCCCCCCTCTATTAGCAAGACTTATCCAATTTGCTAACCTTGATGTGGTTGTTTCCATTTTTTGGGAGTTTTCCAAACTTTATGTTGGGGAGTTATGTGTTTTAAGATATATGAATTGACACTTTTCTTCCACTAACTTTACTTTCCTACTTTTATATGTTACCAACTCACACCTACTATAAGGCCTCATTTGTTTGCATTTAATGGAACTCTGAATTTTAATTATTCAGCATTTGTTTTTAAACTCTGAATCTTAATATTCAGATGTTAATCATTAAATTGTTTGTTTTTTTACTTTACAACCACTTACTGGGTCTGAATAGGTCTGTATGATTAAGATCTATAACAGAGACTTAATTTCATTAAGATGCTACCATCCAGATTCATTATTAACTGCCGCCACCGACTACCATTATCAACTACCACCATGCCGCCGCCACCGCCACCGCCACCACTATACCACCATCATCATCATCAATCATAGCCGCCACCATTATCAACTATCACCACCCACAATCTCCACTACTGTCGCCGCCATCATTCTCAACTACAATCAACACTCATTCACCTCAACTACCACAACTAACTACCCCATCACCTTCAACAACAACAGCCGACATTGCCCATCATTATAACCTACTACCACCCACCACCACCTTCCTCAATCACAACCACCACCACCACCACCACCCGCCATTATTAACTATCACCACCCACCACCACCATACTCAATCATAATTGCCACCATTACCCATCACCACTAGCTACTATCCTGAACCACCAACATCAACCAAAATTACCACCAACCACCGCCTCTAGTCGATATTCACATGTTAGCCATCACCACCAACAACTACCATATTTTAAAAAACCATATATTTTATTGATAGAATATTAGATTAATTAGTATTTCGTTTGAAATTTATGTTTATTAATTTTTAAATAAAGATAAATATTTATCAGATGTTAAAAATCAAACAATCTTAATCATTTAGTATTTAGTTCTTACATCTTAATATTCAGTTGTGTATTCAGATTCAGATGACTTAATCTTAATACACATCTGATATTCAAATGTGTATTCAGATTCAGACATCTTAATTTTAAGAAAACAAATGACGCCTAAGCCACCTTTTAAGAAGTTTGATAGAGTAAAAAAGTTTCACCCGAGGATTTTAAATTATATACACCGTCAGCTTAGAATTTATCCCCGACCCCAACTTTGTTTGGGACTGAGGCGTAGTTGTTATTGTCGTTTTAAAAGTGCAGTTTAATCATTTAGATTTTGAAGGTTACTAATCTACTCTTACCATCTTAGACAGTTACCTATAGTTTGTTTTGTGATACGATTGCGTAAAAGTTTTCTATACTCTCAATATAGAAAAGTTAAACGCCAAATTAAACCATGTTTCTTAGGAGGATAAATATAATCAGCTTAAAAAATCTATGTAGTTACCCTGATACCAACTCACTTTATTATAGACAACGAACTAGATGGTGTGAGAGATCTTTACACAGTAAGTATATAAAATCAAAACTATTAATTGTAGTAGGATAAGCAGAATGGGTTCACTGAAATCTTTTCATTGTTGTTTTTCTAGAAAACTATCAACATGGTTAATCTCAAGGGGCCGATTTGACTTCAGAGTTTGTTAGATACTAATTAGTTATAGTGCTAAAACCAAGCTAGGGGAAAACTTGTGCTTCATAAAAGTTTTTTGGCCTTGTTTGAGCGTAATTTAGTAAGTTTTTAAGAAATTCCATAATCTGTAGTCATGTTAGGTAGCAGGTATTCAGTGAAATAGTTAGTCGAGATAAGTGCAAGCCGGTCCAGATACCATCTTTATCATGTCAGAAATTCATGCTTACAATAATTCCTGTCTAAAAAACAGGCATGGCACTATAGTAAGATGAGTTTTATATGAGCTATTTTGGTTGCTTATTGAGTTAATATATATATATTTGTATATGATACACACTCACATGTATGTATAATAATATATTGCTTCAATACACTCATTTTAAGCAATGATGGCCCTCTATTTCAGCAGCGGATGCAGGTGTACTTACTGCATGCAGTCAAAACTATATGGATATAGTTGAAAATTGTATAGAAGTATATATTCTATACTAAATCCACACTCATTATCACAAAAGAGCATTAGTATTCCACACCCAGTAATTAAAGTCTTGAATCTGCCTCTAATTTCATGTATACAGCACCATCTGCACACCTGGGCAAGTGTTTGCTGTGAGTTCACCTTAACAAGTGGACATTCTCTTTTTCGACCCTCAGTCTCTTTAACCATCAACCATGTGTTTCACTTCAACTAAAAGAACAACCTCGTCAATAGTTCTGATTAACACATGCAGTGCTCTATGTCTATCTGAATTATTCTCTGCTTAATTTGCATTCTGATAAATAACTGTGACAAAATAGCGATGTAAAGTGGTGATAGAGTTGGCAGTTTGTATTTCAATTGAGCTACCCCTTGTTTTTGTTGTCCATGTGTAAGGTGGAAATTTATAACTGGTAATATCTTGCTCCATATGATAGCTGCTTTTTTCCCCATTCCCCCAACCATTGCAGATAGATAAAAATATTCAGCGGGAAATAATCAATCACCGGTCCCTACGGCATCCTAACATAGTTAGATTCAGAGAGGTTTGACATTTACTTCAATTTTAGATTCTTAATAGAGGATATTATATATTGATGACTAATCTGCTTAAGATTTTACTCTAGGTTCTTCTGACGCCAACTCATCTTGCTATTGTGATGGAATATGCATCTGGGGGGGAGCTTTTTAAGAGAATTTGTAATGCAGTACGCTTCAGCGAGGATGAGGTTTTTAATCTGCTTACTGTACATCATATAATTGAATGAGATTTTTGGGATTACTTAATGTCATGGCGTGCAGGCTCGGTTCTTTTTCCAGCAACTTATATCCGGGGTCAGCTACTGCCACTCAATGGTAATGAATCTTCATACGCTCTCAATCCATTCCATGTTTCAGACCTTGAGATCCACTGGATTGTTATTCAGCTTGTTTCTGTTGTATTTCGTGGTGAAGCAAGTATGTCATCGGGACTTGAAGCTGGAAAATACGTTGCTTGATGGCAGCCCTGCTCCTCGTTTGAAGATATGTGATTTTGGGTATTCCAAGGTATAATAACCCCCAATAATCATCCATACACTGACCCGTGTACCTGGTTCAATTTTTATCTTGAAATCTGGATCGAGACTCCTAGCACGTTCAATATAGATGGAAATGTGAATTTATAACTATTTTATCATTATTGCCACTTGTGCAGTCTTCTCTGTTGCATTCACAACCCAACTCAACAGTGGGGACTCCTGCTTATATTGCTCCAGAAGTTATTCTAAGGAAAGAGTATGACGGCAAGGTAATTAATTTATTGCACAGTATAACAGTAAGTCATAGATTTATCTTCCAGTATAAGCTAACTTCTAGAACATTATTCAACTGTGGAACCGTAAAAATCTCTCTACAAATTATATGAATCATTCTCTCATGCTTCAAGCGGTCTTTCCTTCTGAATGAAGGTGTTAGTTAGTTGTAATGTGGAAAGTCAGTCCAGTTGAGCATTCAGCTTATGCCTGAAAAGAAGGGGAAAGGTGTAGGTATATTATTTCCAATGAACAAAGGTGCAGTTTGTTTGATTAAGTTCTATATTCAAATAGTTGGGTTTCACGGAGAAGGGAAAAATTATATAGTATGAGGAGCTAAAAAATTATAAATTCAGGGACAGAACCTTCGTTTTCTATAGCATAAGCTCCTATTGAGTAGTTCGTGTTAGTGCCAGCTTATTCTGAAGGTGCTACAGTGTTATCCCACCAGCCAACGTATATCATGAGAAATGGACTTTCTATGTGTGTGTGTGTATGTGAGGGATTTTGGCAAGCTGATGAGGTGAAGCACGAAGGAAGATTCCTGTATCCTACCTTGGGTGATAGCTGAAATCAGATTGACATCAGTTCGTGGATCAACAACAGTTTCATAGATATCGATTCTTACTATCTGTTAATTTGTTTCTGGTGTGTTTAGTACTTATTTGGTCCATTTTTAGGTCAACTTTGAAGTTCAATTGGCAACATATCTCAATGATTCTTTTTATTTCAGATCGCTGATGTGTGGTCGTGTGGTGTTACATTATATGTGATGTTAGTGGGTGCATACCCGTTTGAGGATCCTGAGAACCCAAATGATGTCAAGAAGACAATAAGCGTACTTCTCAAATCTTATGATAAATCTTTACTATTTTTTTGTTGCACATATTTATCCCTTGCTCTGATACACAGAGAATCTTGAGCGTGCGATATTCTACTCCAGATCACATTGAGATATCTGAGGAATGTCGCCACTTAATATCAAGGATTTTTGTAGCAAATCCTGAACAGGTTAGTGGTGTTTTTAAGAATTCATGATACCATGTAAACTGCTTCGTGGTTTCCATATTCAAGAGATTTTAGGTAGCTATTATGGTGTTTTATTTGTTGTCATTGCATTAGGATGTCAATTAAGATCTGCTGCAGCTTCATCTGTACTATAAATAATCAACAACTATGCTACGGCTCTTGTTTATGTGAATTACCGTCTCTCTTCTATTAAATACGTACCGTCTCTCTTCTATTTCGTCTACTCAATTTGGTGAACTTTAGACATTAGTTTTCCTTGTGTTTGGTACTGATAGAAACAAGTGATAGTCAGAAAGTTGGTTTGACAAGGAGAACATATATTGCTGCTTAAAAATTTTAAATTGGCCAAATACATAGATAGCCCCTTAAAGTTGTCATGATTTTTTATTTAGACACCTCAACTCAGGCTATGACCTATTAGACACCTAAAGTAGGCTCAGATTGTGCCTATTGTACATCTTGTGTTGATTTGGCACAATGAATGAATATCACTTGGAGTTCAGCGTGTGGATAACTAAAAGCTAAGTTTTTTTTTTCTTTCTTCTCTTTTCCACCTCGCCAAATTCATATTCCATCAGGCAGCCTTTCTTTTTATCTGCTCTTTGCTGAAAGCACAAGTATGACTTCAGAACTTAAAAACAGCAGAAAATACCATAAACATGCATATGTCAATGTAATTAACCAACAAAACACCCTCATCATCATATCTACTCAAAGAAGAATAATGGTTATCTGATTGTAATTAACAAAACACATAGCAAGTATCTGGTGGATCAGTCGAGGTCCACACAATCTAGTCCAAACACCATCATTATTTTAAAAAAAGAAGAAGGATAATGCTTATCTGATTGTGGTTATGACTTCTGCCTTACACATATTCCTATTTTTGAACAGAGGATCACAATGCATGAAATCAGAAATTATATATGGTTCTTGAAGAACCTTCCTGCTGATTTAGTGGATGATATGATGATGAGTGACCACTTTGAAGAGCCTGACCAGCCTATGCAAAGCATAGATAAGATTATGCAAATAATCTCGGAGGCCACCGTGCCACCCGTGGGCTTGTATAATTTGGAAATGTTGGATGATGAATTAACTGACTTTGATTATGATTATGATTATGATTATGATTATGATTATGATCCTGATATTGATGTTGAAAGCAGCGGGGAGATGATATATGCAAACTGAGTGATGCTATACTTGTAAAATTCTTATTGTTGGTATTTGAGTTTTGTAACTAGAGAAGATATGTTTAAGCACGACAACGGGAGAGTGTTCGTAATTAGTCGTTTGATTGTATGTGGGAGAAGGATGCTGGTGGCTGAAAACTGTTGGTTTTTATGCTCAACAGCGAAAATTTCAACAGCTAAGTTCTGTCAACTCTTGTACTTCGCTCTGCATTTGTAACAAGTCATTACGATCTTTGTGGTTTTATGTTGAAATGCTTGTAACCTATATGGACTAGGGTATAACAGTTTCCACTTTTCCATTAAAAGATCTATGTATTTAGTTTGTTCTGGTTGACATTGTCTTACGTTTTCTGACTAGCATTGTCCAATTTCTTTTTTTCTTTTTAATATTATAATAAACGACAACATTTTCTAGTAATAAGTTGTTAACGCGCAATATTTTTAGAACAGTATGGTGAGAGTTGATTCAGACACAATCGTTATGTGTATAGTCCAATTTGTTGTTCATTTAATTCCTTTTTCATTCGTCGTCTATGTAAGTTATCGTCTTTCATGTTGTGTGGTTCCGAATTTAGGACAGACTCAAATAAAATTGTTAAAAGCCACTGCTAACACCAGTTTACGTGAGCGATTTGCAGTCATGCCCTGCATAGCAGCCACCTTTTAACCTATACCTTATTTTTAAAAATTATTGAGTTGGTAGTCAGCTGACAAAAAATTCGCACTAATATGACCATTCCACCCCTGACATAACATATAAAAATCACGCAGCTCCGTCTCTTCTCATATTTGAATCAGGTACGTCTCTTCTCACATTTGAATCACGCACAAAACACTTCACCGATCCTCCGTCTCTTCTCAGATCTCCTCTCCCAAAGAAAAATTCAAATTGTAAGTTTTCGAATCTGACTGATGTTCATGATACCTGAGATTTTTTGCTAAAGTTTTGCTGAATTTTTTGCTAAACAATTTGTTTTTTTGGCTAACTTCAGCACTAATAATATGCTAAAGTTAAGTTTTTTCAAAAACTTTGCTGAAGTTTTTCCTCCTTCAGCACTGAATGTGCTGAAGTTTTTCCTCCTTGATACAATAGATTTGTCATGAAAAACATCAGCACAAGATGCTGAAGTTTTGTAGTTCATTTTCTCATACTTCAGCACCGAATGTGCTGAAGTTTTTCCTCCTTGATACAATAGATTTGTCATGAAAAACATCAGCACAAGATGCTGAAGTTTTTTAGTTCATTTTCTAATACTTCAGCACAGAATGTGCTGAAGTTTTTCCTCCTTGATACAATAGATTTGTCATGAAAAACCTCAGCACAAATGTGCTGAAGTTTTTTAGTTCATTTTCTAATACTTCAGCACTGAATGTGCTGAAGTTTTTTCTTCAAACTTCAGCTTTTTTTCATAATTAAATTCTTATGCTAATACTTGACACTAAACATGCTTCTCTAGGATGAGTTCAGTCTGCGTTGTACTTAATTTCAATGGGAGGTGGACTACTGACTTCAAATACTTGGATCATGATACAAAGCTTGTTCTAATTAATAAACAAGTATCATTCAATTCTTTCCTGAAAAAAATTAGTGAAGTTACAAATATTGATTCAAGCGGATATTCTGTAAAGATATGGTTTGATATCAAACTAAATACAAGCAAAGGTATGCTTGTAACTTCAGATGAAGAACTCAGTACTTGTATACATTTGATCAGTACTGATTCAGTCTACAAGAATTGTCATTTTGTCGTCGAAAAAATACAACGTTCTGCAACATTCAGCCAATCTCTTGACAGTATAGCAGCTTCAGAACAATTTGGTGATTATCAACATGATCTATGGCAGCCAATAGTGGTAGTAGACAACGAGCAACAACTTTCAGAATATAGAATGCTACAACAATCATCCCCTCCTCCAATAAATTCATACCAGTTTGTGAATGAGCAAGAAGAAGAAGGGCAGCTAATAATGCAAATTGACAACCAACACACAATCCAACAAAATTTAAGCAACAACGAAGATGAAGAAAATATGGAATTAATAGCAGTAACATCAGATACAATTGATGAAATTGCTGAAACCTCTAAGAAATCAAGAAAAAGAGTGAGGGGAAAGCTGAAAGAATCTCCACCATGTAAAATACTTAGGCATGATGCACTGCCTGAGGAAGTAAGAGTAGGATCAATTTTTGAGAACAAGGAAAATATGACTAAATTTTTCTACAGCTTGGAGATAACCCAAAAGGTTGAATTCACAGCTGTTAGATCATGTTCAAAGAGATATGAGCTGAAATGCATTGAGGAGCAATGTGGTTGGATTGTGCGTGCTACCAGAATAAAAAATTCCACACTTTTCAGGGTGATAAAATATCATAACAACCATGAATGCTCAGTTGATGCAAGAAAATCAGATCAGAAGCATGCTACATCAAATTTTATAAGTGATCAAATTTTAGAACATGTTCGAGACAAAAAGATAGAGGTTACACCAGCCTTTGTAGAAAATGAAATGAAAAAGAAATTTGGAATTGGCATTGGATATCACAAGGCATGGTGTGCTATTCAAAAAGCTATTGCATGCATAAGGGGAACACCGGAAGAGAACTACCNGTTTTGTTACATGTTCTTTGCTCCAGCAACATCAATAGCTGGTTGGTCCTACTGTAGACCTGTTATTGCAGTAGATGCAACGTTTTTATATTCAAAATATCGTGGCGTTCTATTTGTTGCTGTATTAAAGGATGCTAACAATCAAATATTTCCTCTATCTTTTGGTGTAGCAGAATCAGAAAATAATGAGGCATACATTTGGTTCTTTAGAGAAATGAGAAAAGCAATTCAAGTCCGTCATGAACTGGTTTTCTTGTCAGATAGAAACCAGTCGATTGCAAATGGGATTAGAAAAGTTTATCCTGAAGCTCACCATGGTATCTGCCTCTATCACTTTGAGAAAAATTTAAAGCAAAGACATGCAAAAGCCATGGTAATAAATCTTTTTCAAAGCGCTGCAAGGTCATACAAACGTGAAGATTTTAATAAGTTAATGTCCCAACTCAAAAGTGTTGACAAGAAAATATACAATTACATAATGGAAGAGCCTCCAGAAAGATGGGCTCGATCATGGTTCCCACGGCGACGTTATGATATGCTGACAACAAACATTGTAGAATCAATGAATTCCGTGTTACTAAAAGCAAGAGAAATGCCTATTTTAAGAATGTTAGATTACATCCAAGAAAAGTTGGGAGAGTGGTTTTACGAACGGAGGAAAAAAGCAAATGAAACTTTTTACAAAGTATCAATATGGGCAGAAGAAGAGATGACTAAGAAGATGGACTTGGCTTGCAAAATGATTGTGAGTATATTTATTAACTTCAGGAATTACTTTCAGCATGTTTTCTCTATAGCATAATCACTTCTGATTATAGTTTTGTCCTGTATTCTATAGTTTTGTAGTCATGATCTTTTTGAAAAACTTTTAGCATTACTTTTATATACACTAATATTTTCTATTCCTTCTTAGGTTTTCAACCTTAATTCAATGCTGTTTAGAATAAATAGTGAAGGAATGAATTCATTGTGGACTTAAAAAGGAGAACTTGTGACTGCTTGGAGTTTCAACTTGATGAATTGCCCTGTCCACATGCAATTGCTGCTATTAATAAGAGATATTTGCAAAAATCTGATTACTGCTCAAATTGGTATTCAAAGGAAACATGGTTCAAAACATATGAAGGACATGTGAATACTGTGGGAGATCAAAAATCATGGGATATTCCACAAAATGTAGAATCTGAGATCACAAAACCTCCCGATGTGGAGATTTTACAAGGAAGAAGACAAAAGAAGAGGCATATGCCAGCGACTGAATCAGCACCATGGAAGTCTACCAAATGCAGTCGATGTAAACAAATTGGGCATAATAGAACAACTTGCTTATCTTCTCCAGCAACTCATCCATATTCGAAGAAACATGCTGAATATAAATTTTACAAAACTTCAGCACAAGATGCTGAAGTAAATTAGTTCATTTTTAAATACTTCAGCTTTAATTGTGCTGAAGTTTTTATCACTGCATTCTATAGTTTAGTCTTCATGAGCTTTATGAAAAAATTCAGCACAAGATGCTAAA
>MDKJ01242363.1:0-22605 GCA_005239525.1 Nicotiana knightiana | reverse complement strand
AAAATATAAAGCACATAAATCCGATATATATAGATGTACAGATAAAATAACGATTTTTTAGTTGGAAGCCTACGTTTGGGAGCACATCAGTCATGGGATAATGCCGACGGTTTTGCCTTTGATGAAATAACTTCACGTTTGATGAGATGCCAGTTATTTTGTTGAAAAAACTGGAATTACTCGTCCTTTTTTTTTGAAAACTTTTATGTATAAAAGAAATAAATTTAAAATTTTAGGTGATAGTTGTTGAGTGAAATAGGGCCAACTAAGAAAGTGGGAGTTTTTTATTTTTTTATTTTAATATTAGCTACCATAATAAAGGGAAGGAAATTAAGGAAAGCAAATATCGTGGGTTATGGAAACCATGAACGTGGCAGTATTGAAAACCATAAATTATGGGAGTCTTGGAAAGCAAAAATCGTGGAGGAGTGAAAATAAAAAATTGGAGATTTTTTGGCTGATTTGTAGTGTTAAGACAAAAACTCCAACTATCTTGGAGACTTGTCCAAATTTTATACATGTGTTAGCATTCTAGGTAGTCCACTTGTCAGCCTAACATTGTATTGCCTTTGTTATTCTATATAGATACAAAAACAGATTCATTATTACCGCACAATTATAAGCTCGTATATAGCGGAGATCACTGCCTAAAGTTATCCTACATATTTGATATCAAAAACCAGAATGCTATATAGAGAATTTATGCAACTTAAGTGAAGTTATCCTAAAGATTTTATATCAAAAACCAAAATGCTATATAGAGAAGTTATATAACATATACATACAAATCTATAGGATAAATTTATTCATAGGGAATATGAAGCCAATCTGCAGAACTTGAACGTAGAAGTATATAGACAAAACATCAGTCGCAGATAAGTTTTAGTAGTGAAGTATTAGGCTTTATAAGATTAATTTCAGGCGAAGATATGTTGAAAAGAAAGACAAAATTACTGAGAACAGAAGGATCGGTCAATTTGCATTCGAAATTCAACAAATGTTTATCAACAATCCTATAAGAACCAGAATGCTACAACAGTTATGAGTAAATATGAAAAATCCGCAAACACTTAGCAGCCTATAAAAATCAAAAACTTCCTCCTAATATAGAATGCGATAGTTTTAATAAGTTTAAAACTATGAGAAAGTTTAATATGTTACCTTAGAATCCTGTAAAACCAATTCAATTGAATACGGTATTTCAGGCTTAAAGCGATCTGACATTACCCACATTCGAACGACTCTAACTATGAGATTCCATTGGATCGAGTTCCCTGAAATTTGTTTGATATCATGAATTTGTGTGGCCATATTTCTAAAGTAATTTAATCAGACTCGTAAACCTCGATTATATAATATATAAAGTTGAAAAGGTTTTGAAAATATAAAGCACATAAATCCGATATATATAGATGTGCGGATAAAATAGTAATTTTTTAGTTGGAAGCCCACGTTTGGGAGCACATCAGTCATGGGATAATGCCGACGATTTGCCTTTGATGAAATAACTTCACGTTTGATGATATGCCAGTTATTTTGTTGAAAAAACTGGAATTACTCGTCCTTTTTTTTTTAGAAAACTTTTATGTATAAAGGAAATAAATTTAAAATTTTAGGTGATAGTTGTTGAGTGAAATAGTGGGAGTTTTTTATTTTTTTTATTTTAATATTAGCTATCACAAATAAAGGGAAGGAAATTAAGGAAAGCAAAAATCGTGGGTTATGGAAACCATGAATCGTGGGAGTATTGAAAACCATAAATTATGGGAGTCTCGGAAAGCAAAAATCGTGGAGGAGTGAAAATAAAAAATTGGAGATTTTTTGACTGATTTGTAGTTTTAAGACAAAAACTCCAACTATCTTGGAGACTTGTCCAAATTTATACACATGTTAGCATTCTAGGTAATCCACTTGTCAGTCTAACATTATTTTGCCTTTGTTATTGTATATAGATAGATAAATAAGTTTATCACTATTTATTATCTTTAAATTAGCAGCAATAATTTTGTACTGCTCTTTCTTCTTACTCAATCCAAAAGAAGAGAAGTCCCAACAATAAACAAAAGATCACAATTAAAGTTACAATCACGAAATAAAATGAAACTTCTTTAGCCAGGTATAGACATATAGTTATGTTAAGAAACTTCTTTTTTTTTTTTTCCAGCAGAAACTTCTTTTCTTTATTTTTTCAGCAGAAACTTCTTTCTTTAACCAAAAACAAAACAAAAAAAGGAAACTTCTTTTCAACTTCAAGTCTCCATCATGCTGCGTTCGCACGCGCCAATATCCAGATGATCGAAGAGTTCAGATATTACCACGTGTCTATTCCGTACAAAGATAAAAAACAGTACTATCTATTTCATTTCCCTCTTACTTTTTTTCTTTTTTTTCTTTTCTTCTTCTTGTGTACACCATCAAAGGCCAAAATTGAACTCTTCAATCTGCAAAATTCTATGTAGCTTCGTTCCAATGCAATCTCCAAACTACCTCTTCAATTAGCTCTTAGAATTAAGGCCCCAAAAGTCTTGTCAAATTGAACCAAAAAATGGAGGTGGAGAGGTGGGTTGGGTTGGTGGAGTTGATAAACAAGCCAGCTATAATGGAAACATTTGTCGACATTTTGGTCTGTATTGTCCCGATTTGGGTCGCGATCATGATCGGGTTAATGATCGGCTGGTCCTGGCGACCTCGTTGGACCGGTCTCGTGTTTTTAGGATTCCGGTCTAAACTCAATCGCTTTGTTTGGACCGTTCCTCCCGGTTTTGGTGCTCGCCGTCTTTGGTTAGCCTTGTCTGCTCTTTCAGCATTCTCTGTTGGTAGGAAACTTTGGTTTAATTTCCAGGGCAGGACACGTAAGCCTTCCGCGGTGGCCGCAGATTCGGGTCAAGTGTCGGTGGATGAATTTGGATCATCTTCAGCGGTTTTGGGTCCGGGTCCCGGTGAAAGGAATAATGATTCCGTCACCAGGTATATTTTTAATTTGATTGTAGTATCATTTTTCAATATATACCTGTGCGTGCTTTTATTCTAGGGTTTCGATATTTAATTTCGGTTCCATTTAGTGTGTACAATTTTATTGTTTCAATGATCGTTGAATGATCTGTGCTGTTTCATTTTTATGGGAATAGTAGGCCATTAGTTGATATAAACTTCAATAATTAACCGGAGAGTAGACGAAAAATCTTTTCCAATATAGAGTCAAATTTGGGGATTGATAATTTTGTGGTCTGTGCTGGTCGTTGGAAAAGAACAAAACGGCCCGACTATGTTTTTGCATTGAATTTGAGCTGATCTTAGTTGATTACAGTGCTTTTCAACACCTTATAATCTGCTTGTACATAGATAGAGTTTCAGGGCCACCTACATGCACCAATTCTGTGAGGATGGTTGGAAAAAAGCAATGCTTTTTTTGATAATGAATTTGAATTTGAAGAAAGCAATGCTTCAAAATTTGAGTAGTAAAATGAATTTGAACTTTTGAAAATTGTGAAAGTTATATCGTGTGTCATTTATTTCGTAGTATCGTAGATATTTCGGAACATCCCAAACTTTAGTACATGTCACATAAGTTGGTACAAGAGAACATGTGTGATATTGTAAGTCAAAAATGAATATTGACTAGCTTGGATATTGTTTTGTAGTTTCCATTTGGTAAAAGTTTCTTGCTAAATTTTGACATGAATTTTTGCCCAAAAATGCAAACATTGCCATCATCAGGCTGAAGGTAATTTTAATTTCTAGAAATCTAACTAAACGGGAGCTAAGTTTCATTTAACTATATGCAGTTGTTATCTGTAAGATGAGAATATGAGCTTGGCATTTTCATTGTTTATGTTACGCGGCCCCTTCGTGAGATTCCTTGGAAGGGCGACGTAAGGCTAAGCAACTGATGTCAGTGCAGTTACTATTCGCCAACTGGGGTCCCCTCCATGCGCTAGACGAGATTGTCAATGCCGTATAGGAAAACCAATGTCAAGGGCAATTGAGAGAACATAAATGAGAAGTGAAAGAAATCTTAATTGCATTAGTGAAAGCTATTACAGAAAGGCAACACGGTGTCGAGGGTATTGTGAGTTGGCTCCGTGAAGGATCCTCTGTATCTTCCCGAAAAGGTTTCAGAAGGCTGACATGGAAGACGGGATGGATTTTCCACCAAGCTGGGGTATCCCCGGGTATGCAACTTTCCCAATGTGCCTTTCAATGGACAGGGGTCTAATGTATT
Source organism: Nicotiana knightiana (assembly GCA_005239525.1). Taxonomy (NCBI): domain Eukaryota; kingdom Viridiplantae; phylum Streptophyta; class Magnoliopsida; order Solanales; family Solanaceae; genus Nicotiana; species Nicotiana knightiana. Next base: position 18,383 of record MDKJ01242363.1, on the reverse strand, counting down.
TTTGCAATAGGCGAGGGTCATGGACCCCTGCAAACAATTACCGCTTTGGAATTTTGACCATCACTTTGTATCCTACTTGGTATTCAACAAAGCAACGATTTTGATCAGCATGCCTCTTTATCCGCTTTTGGGCTTTGACAAGATAGCTCTGCACTATCTCCAAATTTCGCTTCCATTCTTTTGAGAAGCTAGTAGCTCGAGGAGATTTTGACATGTTTGGTGCATTCACGGTGTGTAGGAGTAGCCGTTGCTGCCCGGTAACAATTTCAAAAGCGCTTTTGTTTGTACTAGAGCTCTTTTGTGAATTGAAACATAGTTGAGCAGCATCCAGAAGCTTCACCCAATTCTTCTGCGATCCGGTTACATAGTGGCAGAGATATTCTTCCAACATACCATTGAACCGCTCCATCTGGGCATCAGATTGTGGATGAAAACTTGAGATGTGACTCAATTTTGACCCGAGGCACTTAAAGAGTTGGATCCAAAAGTTGTTAGTGAAGCGTGAGTCGATCACTAACGATATCTTTGGACAGGCTCCAATATTTGACGACATGAGAGAAGAAGAGTTGAGCTGTATCTTCTGCTGATATATAAAGTGGGGCTGCATTAAAGGTAGCATACTTGGAAAACTGATCCACCACAACCAAGATAGTTGTGAGATCTCCGACTTGGGCAATCCGGTGATGAAATCCAGGGAAACACTTTCCCAAGCGGTCTTACTCGTCCTTCTGGCATACGAGACAAGTCCTCACATACTGAGCGACCACATCGGCCATTTGAGGCCAATAATATGCATGGCGAAGTAATGCCATGGTGCGTTCTTCACCGGGATGGCCGTTCCACAAAGTATCGTGACATTCTGCTAGAAGAGTCTTTCTCAGATCTCCTCCGTTAGGAACATAAAGTCGATTCCCTTTCACTTTCAGGAAACCATCTTCCATGTAGAACTGGCGTGTTTTGCCCTGGTAAGATCAACAAAATACTGTGCAGCAGGATCCTTGATGAGTAGATCCTATATCTGGTCTTTTATGGTGGTGGCTACTTCTCTTTCCCTTGGGTGGCGAGTAGGCACACCGATGCTAGATCAGCTTTTCGACTGAGTGCATCAGCAACATGGTTAGTCTTCCCGCTTCGGTACTCCAAGTTGAAGTGAAATTCCGCTAGGAGTTCCTGCCACCTCGCTTGTTGACCATTCGGCTGGGTCATGAAATGGCTAACAACTGTGTTGTCTGTCTTGACCACGAACGGGGTTCCAAGCAGATAGTGCCTCCAAAGGCGTAAGCAATGAACGACAACCAATAATTCTTTCTCGTGGGCAGTATAACGCCGTTTGGCGTCCTTCAGCTTCTGGCTCTCATACGCTACGGGATGCCCTTCCTATAGTAAGTCTCTGCCAAGAGCATAGTCGGAAGCATCTGTTTGTACCTCGATTGGCTTGGCCAAATTAGGGAGGGTAAAGACGGGGCTACTAGACATAGCCACTTTTAATGCGTTGAAGGCCTCCGCTCGCTTGGGTCCCAATCCCAAGGCGTGACCTTCTTGAGTAGTTCTGTCAATGGAACTGCGATGAGGGAGTAATTCTTTACAAATCACCGATAAAAGTTGCATAGGCCAAGGAACGCCCTCAAGGCGTGGATATCATTGGGCGGCGGCCAGTCGGTAATAACCTGAATCTTTTGTTCGTCCATCTTGATTTGCCTTGCTCGATGACATGTCCGAGGAAGTCAATCTGTTTTTGAGCAAAGGAGCACTTGGATAGCTTCGCATATAATTCGTGCTCCGCAATCGGGCTAGGACCTTCCGCAAGTGCTCCGAGTGTTCGTCCAGTGTTTGGCTATATACCACAATGTCATCCAAGTAGACCACCACGAATTCGTCAATGTACTCTCGGAAGACTTGGTTCATCAGAGTGCAAAATGTGGCTGGAGCGTTAGTCAAGCCGAATGGCATAACCAGGAAGTCGAACGACCCATATCCTGTCACATAGGTCGTCTTGTGTTCATCACTCTCTGCAATCCGAACTTGCCAATACCCTGTCTTCAGGTCTATTTTTGTGAACACCGTCGCACCACCCAGTTTATCGAACAAGTCTGCCATGAGCAGAATATGGTACTTGTTCTTCACGGTGATTTTGTTTAGAGCCTGATAATCCACACAGAGTCGTAGACTACCATTATGTTTTTTTTTTGGAATAGCACTGGGTAACCATATGGGGGATTTCGAGGGCATGATGATCCCTGTGTTTAGCATTTCCGTCAATTGTCTCCGAAGCTCGGTGGGTTCGGGTTGTGACATTCTATAAGGCGCCCGGGTGGGTGGCTTCGCACCCGGAACCAACTCAACTCATGGTCCACAGTGCGCCTAGGCGGGAGTCGCTTTGGCATATCTTGTGGCATGACGTCTTCAAACTCCAGTAGCAGCTCCTTCACGGGTGTAGGAATTGGACCCGAGGAGCGTTCTTTATCTTCAATGCAGAGGGTAGTCAGGAACGTAGGTTTATGTCTTTTGACTCCCTTCTGCAACTGCAAGGCCGAGATGTTCTCAGTGGCCATCTTCATAGGCATGTATGGGATAATGCAAGGCTTGGCCCTGTTTGTTCCCATCATCAGTAGCATGTCTGCATACGATATGGGCATGGTGTTGGTTTGCCTCATGAATTCTAATCCAACTATCAACTCGAAGTCATCTATGATCACCACGGCAGGTTGAATTTTCCTTCATAGGGACTAAGCTTCACTAGTATTTCTTTGGCTATTCCACCCACTAGCTGAGGAGGTGAGTTGATAGCCTTGACACGACCTATGCCCTTTCCTACAACTATACCAAGGCGCTCCACCGGAGTCGAGGCTAAGTAGTTGTGGGTAGCACCCGTGTCTATCATCGCCCGAATGGGCTTGCCATTTACCTTCATCTCAACGTACATTAAGGTCCTCTCTTGTTTAAGAGGAGTCCTCTCATTCGCCTTCTTTTTCCCTTTCTTGGTGCTTGGGCAGAGGTCCTTTTTCTTACGAATACCAGCGTTGGTTCCCGCTAATGCCTCAGAAATAGAGCTAACAATTGCATTGAAGGCACCTATTGGTTCGTTCTGGTCCGCATCATCTGCTTCGTCATCCGTCCCATCATCAAAAGCTTGATGGGCGTTCATCTGTGCATGTGGGCATTCATTATTCCAATGTGGCCCACCGCAATGACGACATCCTGAAGCGGGCTTTCTCCCCCAATCATTGTTGTTTGACGTTGACGCAACACTGTTGCTGCCTGAGGAAGGAGCCTTAGATTTGGTTGCACTCCGATCTCCTCCACTTCTGCTAAGGCCACCATTGCTAGGCTGGCCCCCCTTGTATCCTGCTCGGACAGGCGGTTGAGGCCTATCCTTCCGAGTTTCCACTTGATAGTCCCCATGGCATTTCGCTGCTTGGATTGCCTTGGGTAGGGTATCTACTCTGTCTTTGCAGCTCCATACGGGCATAAGGCTTTAACCCTTCCAGGAATGTGAAGAGTTTGTCTTTGTACCCCATGTCACGTGTGTTCAGCATGAACACGGAGAATTCTCGCACGTAATCCCGCACTGATTTGGTCTGGCGGAGCTCCCGTAGTTTTCTCCTTTCATTGTACTTAACATTTTTGGGGAAGAACTGAAGGCGTATGGCTGCCTTCAATTCTGCCCATGTCTCCAAAGCATCTTCACCGGCCCTGATGGCTTCGTACTTTACCCGCCACCAGAGTTTAGCGTCACCCTGAAGATACATGGCAGCAGTTGCTACCTTCTTAGCTTCTTCTAGGCCTCCCACGGCATCGAAGTACTGCTCGATGTCGAAGATGAAGTTTTTCACTTCTTTCGTATTCCGAGCTCCACTGTATGGCTTTGGCTCAGGAATTTTCAGTTTTTGTTCCACGGGGGCGAGGTTCACAGCACCCCCGATCTTGTTTCTACCTCCTCGAAGCAGGCCTTGTAAAGCAGCATTGACAACATTGAGCTGGCATGTCAAGTTATCTATAGTTTGTTGCATGGCAGTCACCCTTTCTGCCTCTTGTGCCCTGTAGGCTAAATCCTCGGCACGCTCCTGTTGGAGGCCCTCGAATCTACCAAAAATTTCTGCTGCCTCTGTGGTTGCCGTATGCCGGTCTCCTTCAGAGTCGCGACTGATGTTTTCTATGTCAACTTCGGCATGTACCATTCTGCGGTCCAGGTCGTCCAACCTTTGCACTAGGCTGGTTCTTAGTTCAGGCACCGTATCCACGATGGGCCGTAGTACGACAATCGTCTCTTCAAGGGCCGCAATGCGGTCCCCATGATTCACCATGGTGGCAATGTGTTCCCTCGTCCGATGTCGAGCCTAGGCTTTGATACCAACTGTTACGCGGCGTCTTCCTAGATTCCTTGGAAGGGCGACGTATGTCTAAGCAACTGAAGTCAGTGCAGTTACTATTCGCCAACTGGGGTCCCCTCTGTACGCTAGATGAGATTGTCAGTGTCGTACATGAAAACCAATGTCAGAGCAATTAAGAGAACATAAATGAGAATTGAAAGAAATTTGATTGCATTAATAAAGCTATTATAGAAAGGCAACACGGTGTCGAGGGGGAGAGACACCAGTACAGAGAATTGTTTGATTGCTTGATCCCCTAATAATGCTTAAAAAAAAAAAAACCAAAGTTACAAGACTTGGCCTAACTAAGCTAGAGAATCATAATGTAAGTACATGAAATAAAACTATTCTTTATTTACAATGAAAATGACTTAGTTTTCTACAAGGTAGAAACAGGTCAGTTGTCAGCAACCTTATCTTTGGCATCACGATCTGCGTGCGCGGCGCTGGCAAGGGATATCGGTGGGGCGACAAAGGCACATGCGCGCTTGTCACTTGGCGCAGTCAAGACCATGGGGCCATCTGTGGCGCTAGGCGTTGGGAGACTTGCCAGGACCTAAGTTGCTCAGACTCGGGTGTGGGTATCCGATACGGGGATGGATCCGAGTATCGGATTCAGTAAAATTTAAATTTTAAGATTCGGGGGTGCGGATCCGAATAAAGATACGGGTACGAGGATTCGGCTAATAAAAAATAGAACTATAAAAATATTGTAAATTTTGAGACATAATCTGTGAAAAGCTTACATGAATATTGTACAATTCAATCTTTCATTCTCCAAGATGGACATTATTCTTTCATTGTTCTAAATCTGTTTTATTTTTGATTTTGAGAAATCAATATCTCAATTTTTCTCCCAAATTTGTCGATGGACTCCGGTCATAGTGTCCGAAGTCAGTTGACCGTATCCAGGATGTATGCCGTCCCCGTATCCGGACGGGGACGGCACCAAAATCAAAGAGTCCACGCAACTTAGGCCAAGACGCCGCGGGGCGCGTCCAAGGGGTCATGGGGCATGGCTGGAAAGCCGCCCATGACATTTAGAACGAGATAAAATTTTGCAACTATTACTCCCTCCGTCTAAAAAAGAATGACAGTGTTTAGGAAATGAGGATCAGGCCATCTAATTTTCGGTGTGAATACGGACGTTGATTCCAGCTAATTACACTTTTTTGTAATTGGAATTTTTTAAAAATATTTGAAAGACTTGTAAACAGTAAGTGTCCCGTAACTGGGACAGTGTTTTTAACCGAAAACTTTAACAATAGTTTAATGGATTCTTTGATATTTGAGAAGAATGAGGCCATAGTGCATTAATCTTGGCATATGTTTCATGTGATAGGAAAATACTAGCTTTTGTAGATGTTGCTGAAACAATTATTTGATCTTTAGGAAATGAGGATCAGACCATCTAATTTTCGGTGTGAATACGGACGTTGATTCCAGATAATCACACTTTTTTGTAATTGGAATTTTTTAAAAATATTTGAAAGACTTGTAAACAGAAATAGTGTCGAGTAAATGGGACAGTGTTTTTAACCGAAAACTTTAACTCTAGTTTAATGGATTCTTTGGTATTTGAGAAGAATGAGGCCATAGTGCATTAATCTTGGCATATGTTTCATGTGATAGGAAAATACTAGCTTTTGTAGATGTTGCTGAAACAATTATTTGATGTCCTATGATGCTTGATATCCATTTATGCCATGTCGACAAACTCTGACTAATTAATGTTGACTTGAATTGAATTGTGCATGAGGTACAAGTCTGGAAATTTCATTACATTTTGCTTTGGGCCAGACAAGAATAAGCATTCGCAACTCAGAGTAGTTGAAAAGAAAGGATATACATTAATCAGAAGTAGTTCAAAATTCTGATGAAGTGGTTGTGCTAATATCCCTTCAAGTGAACCTTCCACAGGTTAATAATGATTGGGAGTTGCCATGATTTAAAAAAGAAAAAGGTAACGAGGAAAGAGCTGGAAGAGTTTAGTTGTGTCTGTTTTTTAATCATTTGCTCTATATTTGAGAGAATTTACACTAAAAACTAAATTTCTCAAAGAGATGAAAAAGAAGGTCTTAGAAATAGGTCATTTTTATACCTAATGCATTGAAATGCCATTCTACAAGGTGAATGTTATGGCCACTTTATGTGGTTAACACCAGTATATGTATCACAAGGTAAAGATCAAGAATGGTTATTTGTCCAATTTGCATAAGCCATGGTGGGGAGAGTTACCCGGTTAAAAAACCAAGGTGCGTGCAAGCTGCCCAGACATCAGGTCATTAAAAAAAGTAGGAGGAGGAGAAGGGTGCACCACATTTTTGTTTTCAAACTCCTGCAACTTCCTCAATCGGGGAGGTATTCTGTGCAAGAAAGTCTTGTTTTGTTAATTAAACTGTAAACGAGGTAGAAGTCTATACTTTCTTTTACTTCATTTTGCTTTAGACCCTTTTATTTACCCTAATCAAATGCTACACTTCTGTAGTTGAAATTAGGTAACAACAAGTTCGTATACGTACTTTCCCAAAAAAGAAAAGTTACTAGTTCACGCACAGTTCCACTCTTGCTGAAAGTATAGTTATTGCATTGTGCTGTACTGCTATTGTTGTGTGAGATGTAATAGACTGCAGATGTGGCAAAGTGGTTAAATAAGTGGTGGACATGTGTATGCTTATTTGTAGCCCAGAATCATTGACGACTTTTGCCACCTTTAGATATTGGAAATGGTTATACTATTTGAGGGATTAGAAAAGAGTAAGCTGCTTTGATAAATTGGGTTGCTCCAAGGGCAAGAGAAACTCCATCCCCAACCAAGGGAGTTTTTGAATCACCAAGTGAGGGAAGTGGTCACCGAATGAAGCTTGGTATTTAAGTGGGAGCTGGGTATAGGGGCATCCCCATACTCCTTCAGTGTTTCAAACTTGAGGACCAACTGGGATTGGCCAGCTAACTTGGCATTCTTACTAGTTAGAAAAAAATACAAATAGATTACATTTTTTGTCTGTAGCATATGTATCTTTTCTTCACTGTATGATGCAATTTGTAATTTGGAATTAAATTCCTCTGGAATAAGTTGTGATTGGCAACTGTCATTGTTCAATGTTTGCCAGACAGGGAACTGTTTACTTTACCAGTAGTTCAATATAGTTTTCGTGTTGCATTATTACCTTTTTTTCCAATTAGATACCTTCTTTATGTGCAAATCATGGTTCTCAAGTATACACGAAGAATGAAAAGTTTCTCTTTCTGCATTTATAACTTTTTCTGTACTACTGAACAAGGTAGGAATAGTTGTTTTTAAGTCATTTAAGGCTAATATATAGAAGAGGATTACTAGACACTTCTGGTGAAAATGAGAATGCTATCAAAACTAATTAATGGACTCCTAGTAATATGCATTCCTGTTGATTGTTAAACGAAAATTTCAATACTACAGAGAACTTTCTTTCTGGCACAAATTTACATCACCCTTTTAGATGATTTTGGGGTCCCTTTATTTGGTTAGACACATAAGAGCATCTACTTTGTTCCTGTAGGCATATTACTGGAACCTCGGAAAATGAGGACATTGTGACTGAGAAAGATCTGGAGCACTTTCTGCATCTTCTAGATGGTAAAGATGGAGAGAGGGCATGGCAAACCATGATGGACCGCTCTACATCAAACTTCACATATCAAGCTTGGCGGCATGAGCCTGAGGTCAAGTTTACCTAAATTGTGATATGGTTGTCAACATTTCTGGTTTCTAGAACCATTATTCTTGAGAATTGCTTAATCCCAACTTTTACTTACATTATGAAACTTAATAAGCTACAAGGCTAAGACTGCAAGTGCGTGTTACATAACTGCAGGAGAAGCATTAGGATTCCTCAGAAAATATTATCTTCTTTTGACCTGTAATACGACTGGTATATGGGAGCATCTAGTCCACTTCTAAATAGTTATAGCTTAAACAATCCCCGGCACAACATAATCTGTGTTGAGCTATTTATATGTTTGGTACTTTAGTAGGACTCATGTCTAAGCTACGTTCTTTTGTCAGCTCAATTCCATTTGATGTCTTGATGTTTTAACTTTTAAATGATCCAAAGGCATTAGCCTTTACTTTTTCCAAGTCAAGGATCAAGTTATTTTTTCTCTTGAGGGTCAGGTCGCATAGGTAGGGGTTCTTGTTTTGGGGGGCGAACTGAAGATATCGTCTGTTAATAACTTAGTAAATGACTTGATATCAGTTTTTCTTCTTCCTGCAACTTTTAGATGCATGAATTAGTAAAATATTTTCCAGTATTTCATATAATTGGACGGTCTTTTGTAGTAGAGTCACTGGTCTTCCGCAATAGTCCTCTTGCTGACACAATTTAGATGCTCATTTTAGCAAACGCCGGAATATATTATCATCTTTGCTTGCATTTGTATACTCCTCTGTACTGTTCCCTAAATAAAAACAGGGGAAGATCTTTTAGGTTAACTTCTTTGAGCTTTGATTTATAATATGTGCTTTCTTCCTCCTAGGAAATGGGGAGCACGTGTTTGTGTTCTACTATATACATATTATTTTGACATGGCAAAATAACATCAGAGACCTAGCTTGAGGGAGATATGTACCTGCTTATTGCTCCTTATTTTGTAAACAAAATGTTTTTGTTGGTGTATCACTGCTTTATGGTTTTTATGACAGATTAATTCCTTTTGCTACTTTCAAATCCTCATTCAATTTGAAATATTACAGTTATATTACTGGGAAATTATCGTAAGTACAAAAAATGTTTTGTTAACTCTTGTGATCCTCCATTAACCCGACCCTTTCTATGCACTTCAGCTAGATACCAAATTTGATGTTGCATCGCTGGATTAAGTATAAAATACTCTCTCTTTTTTGTTGAATTTTTTATTCTGTACTCCCTCCGGTCCCCTTCGGTCCATAATAAGTGACCTTTCAGCCTTTTTATTTTGGTCCAAAATAAGTGCCCTTTTACATAATTGAGAAGGAATTAACTTTATTTTTCCAAAATTTCATATTCCAATGTGTCAAGTTAACAATATCTTTTTTGTTAACTTACAAATTTTAATTTAGGGTAATTTAGTTGAAATATCTTTTCTTCTTTAGGAGTTAGTATTTTCTTTAGGGGTGTGCCAAAGACCAAAAGGGCACTTATTATGGACCAGAGGGAGTATTTCCTAAGCCGTAATTGCTTGTTTTGTTGCATGATTTGTTAGGTGACTTTGTCTATGACCAAGGTTTTCCTATTCATACAGTTAAGCTTCTCTGTTCTCTCTTAGTGATTCTAACAGAACCATTCTATTTGTCAGATGGGACCAACAATCTACCGAACCAAAACTGTTTTCGAGGATGCAACTCCTGAGTTAGTCAGAGATTTCTTCTGGGATGATGAGTTCAGGCCAAAATGGGATCCTATGCTTGCTTATTTCAAGATATTGCAGGAATCCCCACATACAGGATCTATGATTATCCACTGGATTAAAAAGGTTTGTTGCTCATCACTGTGGCAATGTTGCTGTGAGAAACTCCTTGTGATTCATTTCTTCCATTAGCTTCTGCACTCACGAAAATTGTTTTTGCTGCTACAGTTTCCGTTCTTCTGCAGTGATCGTGAATATATCATTGGTAGAAGAATGTGGGAATCTGGGAAAACATACTACTGTGTGACAAAGGTGAGCTTTAGGAGCACGTGTAAATTTGATTGTTGCGAATGCTTCTAATACAAGTTTTAATGACTGATATGTGTATATTTTTTTTTGTTAGTGCTTCCACCCAATATTTTTCAGGCCTTCTTGGACTTGTGAGGCTTCCGTGTCTAAAACGGGGCTTTTGCATCCGTACCCACTTTTTGTGCCACGTTTTAACTTATACTCGCTTTGTAAAAAAAGTTGCATCCGTACCCGCTTTTGCGCATAACTTCAGCATGCGGGGCTGAAGTAGCAAAGAGAATCACGCAACACTTCAGCATTCTAGTAGACGGGCTTGGAGTAGCTTGTGAACTTCAGCTCTAGAGCTGAAGTAAATGGGGAACTTCAGCTCTAGAGCTGAAGATTTTGTCTTTGTAAATGGGGAACTACAGCATACGGGGCTGAAGTTCCCCAGTTATAAAGACAAAAACTTCAGCATACGGGGCTGAAGTTCTCAAGTTATAAAGACAACAACTTCAGCATACGGGGCTGAAGTTCCCCAATTTACAAAGACAAAACTTCAGCTCAGCTCTAGAGCTGAAGTTCTCTAGAGCTGAAGTTTTGCCTTTGTAACTGGGGAATTTCAGCCCCGTATGCTGAAGTTTTGTCTTTATAACTGGCGAACTTCAGCTTAACTGGTGAACTTCAGCTCAACAAGGGAAATGGGAGCTGAAGTTATTTAAAAAGTGGGTACAAGTTAAATTTTTAAAAAAAAGCGGGTATAGGTTAAATGGGGGCGACCAAATAGGGGTGCCCCGCGCAATTTTTACGTCTAAAACCCTTTAGTAGCTCCCATGAAGTTCATAAATTTACTTATTTGTACTTGGAAAAATCTCTCCAATATTACACTTTTTCTTGATGGCTTGTTTAGTTGGCTTGTTAATAACTCTACTTTTCAGAAACCATGTAGTTACACATCATGTTCACATCTTTAATATGATCTTCCACAGAGTGTACCATACCCAGCTCTGCAAAGACGTGACAAGCCTAGGCGTGTGGACCTGTACTTCTCAAGTTGGATTGTTAAGCCGGGTAGGTAGCACCATTAACAACGGGTGTTAAAAAAGGATTAACTTTGCAATATTCCTGTTGCATGTTGCTTAAGTTGATTTTTACTCAAGTTTATACTTCTAAAATGGATGCAGTGGAATCGAACAAGGGAGATGGACAGTTATCTGCATGCGAGGTCACTCTTACTCACTATGAAGATATGGGCATCCCTAAAGATGTTGCTAAATTGGGAGTTCGGCATGGAATGTGGGGAACAGTCAAGAAATTGCACAACGGCTTCAGAGCATACCAGAATGCAAGAAAATCAGAGGCAGCAGTTTCTAGGTGTGCAATGATGGCACGAATCACTACAAAAATCTCGCTTGATGAAGGTGTTGATGCTTTGGAGCGAGTTTCTGCTCAAGAAGGTAGAGCTGTGGAAATCCAAGGCCAGAGAGGAGATGGTGGGATAGATTGGAAATGGGTAGCTATTGGAGCAACAGTTGCTGTAATCTGCGGCCTTCGTACCGGCATGATAGGAAAAGCAGTGTTACTTGGAGCAGGGCAAAGGATTGCTCGGAGAGGCAGAAATGCATAGTGGGGAGTGGTAGCCAGCACCTATTTGTAGCAATACGACCTTATTATTATTGTATTATTCTTTATTGTTTTACAGTAAAGCCTTTCGTGCACAGAACCAGGCATTATGAAATCATTTTCAACTCTTGGCATAAATATTTTATATTATGTCAAATATTTTGCCCAGCAACCTAAAGAATCTTTGGGTCGGTCTCTTACCCTAGTGTTCTCCACTTATTCTTTATGTGATTCAAACCTAGCTTATGAGTTTGCTAAGGATGGTGTTTGGTTCCATTTGAGTCGGTTTTATGTGGAAAAATGTATACTGAGACAATGTTTTTTTACAATTGATGGAAGTATGAATATGACTGAACGAATCAAATCTCACATGAAGTCTGGAAATTGTTCAAACCTTTCAAATTCCTTGATCTTGTATTTTCTTCAAATAATAATATAGTATCCTACTTTTCCCGATCTATCTCCCGGTAGAAGGACAACATCCATGGCGAATGATTCCTCAATCTCCCTCTTCATATCTCAGATCTCCTCAGTCGTCAGCTCAGTGGATGAAGTAAATTACGGATTCAGCCTTAACACAAGGGAAGCAAGATACAATAAATGGCAATTGCCACAACCATCCATTTTCAGTTCCTTATATCAATTTCCATTCACTGTGTCTGTGACAAACATGACCAATCAGTCGATCAACTCCAGCAGGTGCTCTCTCTGTGTCTGTCTTTCTCTGTGTGTGTGTGAGAGAGAGATTAAGCTTTTAGCATCAACATAAAAATAAATCTTTGAACAATAATTAAACGTGCCATAGATCCACACCATAAAAGAAACGAATTATTTTGTTCCAACTTGGTTTTTCGTCTGCCAATCTGACTGAATCTTTCAAAATGCATCCCTTCCATTGAGAAGCAGTCGCTTCACTTCTACTCGTGAAAAGATGGCTGTGTGCTGAAGAAGAGAGATTGTCGTCACCATATTTATGATGTTTGCATTCAAGGTGAATAACAGGAAGAAACATGATGAAGCAAAATCACACCTAGTGGACTCCGGACCTAATTGCTCCAAACAAAACTGATTCCTTGAGATTTACGAAATTCATCAGAGAATTTATCATCCAATAAACAAGGCGCAGGTTCAAGTATTCAACTCATTCCCTCATGCTATCATTGTCAGCTTCGTCTTCACTTAAATCAAGATCAGCCAACAATTCCACCAATGCGACAGTAGGGGCATCATCCCCATCAGTCACAGAAGCCATTTCTAATGGCAGATACTCCCTGTTGCGATAAAGAGATATGTTGAGCCTCAAATCAGGATTCTCCTCTAATTCTTTTAAGAATTGGTCATACTCAGAGCTCATCTTCTCTTCATGGTCTCTACCCTTTACATTGTCATCTATCTCCATATTTCGAGATTTCAGTTTCCATGAACGAGGCTTCCCACGCTTCTTCTGCCATTTCTCTTCGTAGCTTTTCTTAACCAGTATTGAAGGATAACATATAAGTGTTCGTAACATGCGGCGGAAGACGATAATAATCCTAGGAAGATCCGTTCGTGTTTAAAATTTATTTACATGTCAAAGATTGATCGAATCTGAGACAGACCAAAAGAGTCCCGTTTCAAATTCTTTAATAGTGCGGATACTCTATGCGTATTCACACCGAGACTGATACCTTGCTATCAACTCTTTGATCAATGAAACCCGTGAACAAATTGAACGAAATATTATGTTGAAATTTTTCTCAAAAAACTCAACTCAAAGATAGAAGAACAAGAAATACTTTTCTTTTAATTGTATTTTTTCTCTTGGGCTTTTATTGCACTCTCACTTTCACAAAGTAATCACCTTTATACAACATCACCTATATAAACCCTTTTTCTATTTGGTTGAGGTAATGATTTAGTTATGGTAAAACATTTATGGAATTTTCAATCGACAATTCGAAATCCCATTCAGTGGTTGTCGTGACTACCAATCTTCGTGGACTTTCCACAAAGTCCAATTCCAATTTGGATTATAAAATCCTTATTAGTATTTTAACATAGAAAAATCAAATCCCATTCTCAATGGGTTAAATTAGCCCTTTCATGGACTTTATAAGTTAATTCAATTCAAAATTAAATTTAACAAATAATTAACTATTAATATTTTATATACATACTTTACATAAATAAATATTAGTTATATATATCACATATATATTTCAATCCAAACAGAAAATTTTAATTTGTTCACAATATTAATTATACCCTATGTGCTAGCAAAGAATATAATAATATTTTATTTGGACTAATAACTCTATTTGACTAATTAAATTCTTTAATTTAATTATCAAATAATAAAGTAATTAATCCTTTAGTAATGATCAAAACACTCGTTAGTGTGCGACCCCATAGGTTCAATATTAAACCGGTAGTAAATTGATCACATCAATATACTAATCGAGGGTGGCGTCTAGCAACACTCCTTAACGACCGGATAGCATGAAGTGTACAATTTACTCTCAAGAACCAGTAGAAGAATAAAGTAATATTTCCTTCTGTTCTTATAGCTCTGAGTCGCCCTAGGATATGGTTCAACTGTCAAATTCTAATAGGCGACCAACTATGTGTTCATGTCAAATATAATCGACCATTGAATGACCTAAGAAACAATTTTCTTCTTTCATTCAATCGCCCTGGCCAAGGTCTTAGTTTGGTCGTTTATAATTCATGACAACATGGAGCTTAAACTCATTACCAAGAGTTGACATATTCTATCTTGATCAATTACTAATTCAACAAGCATTTAATCATATCCAATATCCTATCAACTATCATTCTAGGGCCATAGGTGTCTGGTATCAAAGCACAATAAACAACTTGTTAATTGCTATGACGATCTCAGGTCAAAGGAAACTCTTACATCACATTCTTCAAGAGAATATCATATTGACAGTTTATTGTAATGCTAACCATTACGAATTATCCAATGAGTCGGTTCAATGATCATATATCTATATGCATCATCTATCTATGTGATTTAGTTAATGAGATCAACTAATCTTTATATAATAAAGATGATCACATAAATATTGATCTAACTAGATTACTAATGTCCAAATTAATAATTCTATCATCAAGAAAAAAATTAGATTAAATTATAAGAAACTGTACTCTCATTATCATGATCTCCATCACGATGACAAGTATCAAAATTTAATCAAGGACTTTATCAAGTTAATCAAAAAATTAATAATAACTATGATAAAAGAATATCAAATTTCATATATTTTTGTATCAAATAACGTTCATAAAAATATGTTCAAATTATCAAATACGAGATTGGATCTTGGGCATATCTACTACATCCCTAACAATCTCCCACTTGCACTAGAGCCAATCACTCGTTGATACCCAATTTTTCCTCAAACTATTTTTTAAATTTTGCATATATACCTCAAAATCACTTTTCATAATAATTGGTATTTTTTCATAATTTTACCCATTTATTTTCCTATTTATTTAGTATTTTATATGCAATAACTATTCCTAAATTGCATTACAAGTAATTTCAAATTATTTCTTAGCTCAATATACCATTCTAGTCCTGTCAAGATTTAATTCTTTCATAAATTAGCCAATTTTGGTATTATTTATAATTACAACAATTTTACAATTATAGACTAATCGTATATTTTATACCATTTTAATCACTGATTAGCCATTTTATATTTTATATTAGCTAATTAACTTAATTGTACTTATTTAACCTTAATTTCATTTTTTGTATAATTATTAGTTGTTTTATTAATTATTTATTTAATTTTAATAGGTATTTAACAGTTAGTCACATTTATTTAAATTATAACCTAACTCTAAACCCAACCCACGTGATTTATTTAACCCAATCTACCCAGCCCAAAATCCAAATCCTTACCCGGCCCAATCTCAAACCAATCTGAGCCGTTGATCAAATTAGATCAACGACCCAGATATGTGTTACCATAATTAAACCCAACTATCCCCCCTCCTACCCCTCATTCTCTCACGACCCCTCATCTCTCTACTCTTATATCTCTCTCTCTCTAGTCTCTTCTGGAGACTTCCGTCTCTTCAGTTCCGATGAACTCCTTCATCTTCTCCGGCTACCCCTTTGCCGGAGACCTTGAAGCCTTCGTCCTCTTGCCTCTCATGGCTCTCCTATGCCGGTTATGTCCTCCCTAAGGCCCTCAAAGGGCGAGAACCCGTCTGCTTACACCCATGGTGTTCATGTCTACTTCAAGCCTCCAGAGCTTGATTCCGAATAGGGTTTATGACCCTGAGGCTCTAGCCAGTGCTGCTCGAGGTCTTTCTCATCTTCTCTGAGGTTTTTTGTAAAATCCTAACTCTTAAAAATTTTCGATTCTTTTAGATCTATGATAGATTTGTGTATGTTTTGAGCTATTTCGTTGTTTTTCTCAAAGATTCTCCGATTTCCTCTAAAAAAAAGGCTTTCCGTTTTCAAACTACGGTTTCATGACCCCTCTTAAACGATTATGTCCATGACTTTTCAGTATTATCCTAAGGTCTCTACTGTGTTTTAACGATTCATTCAAGTTTCTCTATCTTATATGAGTTGTTGTATTGAAATCCCTAATTTCTAAACCTAAACCCTAAGTTCCTGATTTTTCTTTGATAATATGTTTGCATTATGTGTTTGCGTTTCATGAGCTTTATGATTCACTGATATTTTACCCTATGTTATTCATCTATGTCTTTGATTTTTCTTGCTTTCCCATTTATGTCACTGTTCACTCTGTAATTCATATGAATCCCTAGTTTTGTATGATTTCACTACTAGGGTTTTTGACTTCTTGCATGTTATTTATTCAATTCATGTTAATCTCCTTTAATTGATGTTATCACTGTTTGAATCCATGATTCTCTGTAATTTTACTTTGCTAGGGTTCCTGATTTATTATTTGAATCCCTGATTCCTTGTGATTTGAAAACCTTACTGATTTCTTATGGGATATTCTTACTAATTTCATACCTTTAGCTTATTTCTTACCTTGTTACATGGTTAATTTACTATTAATTAATCCCTATTTCCTTAATTATAATCTGATGAACCTAGTCTCAATTGCATACTTGTACTGAGTTGAATTTTTTTCCTTATATGTTATATGCATGGGAAATTTCCTTATCTTGTTATTTGCCTACTAGCCGTTTGAATTTAACCCCTTCTATTAAGGGATACCTATGTTGATTTTACACTGTTTGAGTATTCCTTTAAGCTATATATGGTCCCTTTCCTTATTTGTTACTCACCGTTTGAATAATTCCCTTAATCATGGTAGTAATTGGGCTGATTTCTCTCTGATTGATACTAAGTTCCATAATTGTTGATTGATTCTGATTTTTACCTTACTTTTCACTCAGCTTTCAAAATAATATATATGCATACTTTTCTCTCATTTGAAAAAAGAACGGATCGGTTCAAAGTCTCTCTCTCACAATTGAAAACTCTCTCTTCTCTCTTCTGTGCTAACTACTACTATTCTAAGTTAGCCGGCTGCAAGCCAATGCTAACTATTGTGCATCTCCTACTTCCTGTTTGTGTTACTTCTTTCTTCACTTCACTGGTATGTTTCTAATTTAGATTTCAGTCTTCAAATCAACATGTTTCTACTACTATGGTAATTCAGTATGCTTCTAATTTGCTTTTACTTATTATTCAGCATGTATCTAGGATCCTGAACTCCCCTCTGCATGTTAAGTTAGGCTTTATTTGTTTATGACCAGCATGTTTATGTATACTTAGCACCTACTACTTACATGCCTATGAATGGTACATTAGTTTAATCGCCGTCTTAGTTGTTTTAGGTGTTAATCTAACCTAGTACTTTACTGTACCCCTAATCCTCTAGACCCTTAGGAGTTTCTGATTGTATGCCTATATGTGTGTCTGCCTGCTACATGTCTGCCCTCACATGATCTGTATTTGTCCCTCAAATCCCATTACCCCTGTTTGTGATTTTTGGACTATCCCTGGTCCTTTGTGTGATGTTAAACTTCTATTTCCCTCTTCAAAATTATTTTCTTA
Organism: Nicotiana knightiana; assembly: GCA_005239525.1. Classification (NCBI taxonomy): domain Eukaryota; kingdom Viridiplantae; phylum Streptophyta; class Magnoliopsida; order Solanales; family Solanaceae; genus Nicotiana; species Nicotiana knightiana. Next base: position 677 of record MDKJ01242363.1, on the reverse strand, counting down.
CTTACCCTTCTCAAAACTGTTTTCTTCCTTAAACCCTTTTTAAAAAATAAAAAACACTATCACATATACTCTTAGAAGTCTAAGTTCAGCCCCTTCGTGCGAGCACTGCTTTGGGGACCCTTTGTGTACCCTCTGAACTCTGACACACAAGGCTGGTACTTCCCACACTGCACATGTTTAACTCTTTGGCTATGTCTGGGTGTGAGCATTGCCCGGGATTTTCTTGAGGTCCTTAGGGAACTTTGACAAACCCGGACTATGAAAGGCTATGAAACACCAAAGGCATTTAGGTTTGGAAGATCTGGGTGTAATTGAAGGCTCCCTATAGAAGTAACTTCTTATTTTTCTTTGGTTGTGTAATTCATAATTCCCGGCCTGTAATTATTTGTAAACAAGTATTTGGGAATGAGTATTGAAAATGGAAGGGTAGTTATGTAGGTTATACATGTTAAAAGGTAGATACCATTCCTCTAGGTTTACATTTTTTTACGTTTGCACTAGAAATTCATGCTTAGGGCTGATTGTATGCAAGCATATCATGTATTAGATATCCTGTTCCTTAGGTCCATGTTTACTATTTCAGCATCCTATTATGGTATTATCATTTATCATAAAGAAATCATGCTCTAGGATTAAATGTTAATACAAACCTGTTATTCATGTAAACCAGTTCTAAT
>ML435165.1:11802-65924 GCA_005239525.1 Nicotiana knightiana | reverse complement strand
TTTCTGTTTCTTCTAACAGTTCTTCTGATTTTCTGAGTTTTAACACAGAAGCGATAACAGAATTTGCAATAGTCGAGCCCTTCAATTAGATAAAAAGAAAGAGTGAGATCTACACATTTATGATATGGTTTATTCTTTAGCCATATGATATGTACATGAAGAAAAGTTTAGCAACTCTTCTGATAACTACAACTTTGTTTATTTTCATGTGGAAGATGGAAAAAAATAACAGAAATAAAAGGAAGGAAATTTCAAATATGCCAGATGGTGTTGCTTGAGTTATATGATAACCAAGTTCATCATCTATGACAAATTGTTCTTTCCTTCTTTGCCATTTTCTTCTTGCTAATGTTGATCACACGCATCATTTTCAAAATATAATTCATTTGAATGTTAATTTGATAGGGTTGTTTTGGCTGATGTTAGCTATTTCCTGGCAATTCTTGCTAATTCAAGAGCCATCATATGTTAGGTACACATTTTGGTGCCATTTCCATCAATACTGTCATGATTCACAAGCACGTTGCACAAACATGATTTAAAAGCCGTGGCCAATACTTAACTAGAAAGAAAGGGAATGTGGAAAAAACTGTAATCAATAAAATACTCTGTCTTAATTTTTTCTTTGGCATATTATTATTTAGGAATTTATAAAATTGATAGCCAGTAGTTTCGTGATGTCAATTTATCAGTGAGTGATCAGCCTACCACTGAAAAAAGAAAAAGGATATAAACAAACGGAGCTTAGACTTTGACACTTTGTCATCTATGTAAGTTTTCCTCCATACTTTGTAGAGTTATGTATTGCACCTACATTTTCAACTTCATTCAGTGCCAGCTCAAGCCTAAAGCAAGTCACCACGATAATTAAGGCCTCAAAATTAGTACTATTATATACCAAAATAAATTTTGTATAATTAAACTTTTATCATAAATAGATGTAGTAATTCAGTCACATATATCTTGTAATCAAAACTACTCCAGTTCGTTTATTTTTCTTCACATAAATCAAATGTTATTTTAGTTCTCAAATGACATCTTAATTGGAAAGCAGTAAAGTCAACAAGTGACTGAAAAGGAATAATTTATAATATGTTTTGCTATCTTCAATATTCAGTTAATTTAATTACTGTTCTTTATAAAATCAACTTCTCTTTCTTTTTTTTCCTCCTCATATTATATATCAATTCTGCCAAATAATAAGAGTTGAATAACTTGAGTTGCATGTTCTTTTCTATTCTTCATCATATATAAATGATAAAGAGGTTTTTAAACTATTATTTCACATATAAATAAAAAAGAATTTTATTGAATATGGTTTAGGTCTTTTATTAAGGTTTGACTTTAGGTCACCATATCGATTTAGCCGCCCCTAACTTCATTTTACATCCTTTTTATTCTAAACCAGCTCTAATATACAACTTGGTCACTTTGTAGGAGCTAAATAAAATGGAGAAAAATAGTAGCACGTACGCTAAAGAATATTGGAGATGAATTGGCTAAAAGAATTTGTAAAGAGTCACGGTTACCATCTTTAAAATTGTCTCTTTTTGTGTCAGTATGCAACATCTGATTATAAAGAATATCCTTATTCTTGAAACAATGCCGTTATTCTGAGATCTCGTTTTCTCTATTTATTTTTCCCTTCCCCTATAACAAAAAGAAAAAATTAATATACGTGTATTTGTCTTCTTCTTTCATTTTCTTTTATTTCCCTTAAAGGTCTTCATGTATATATGTCAAAAGGATATCCGATGAAAAGACGAATGCTTTTACTTTTTGTGTGTTGCAATATTAAACTATATATATGATATTTGAAGTGTTCCATTTTCAGCTTGTAGTATTTTAACTATATCCCGTGAGTTAACTTTTATTGACTTTTTCAATAATGACCTAAATTAAATTTTTTGTAATTATGAGTAGTTCCTAAGGCTTAATTTGAATTGTTTGGTTGGTAATTTACTAGATTTTGTTAGTTTGAAGGCTTGTTTGAAAGACAAAGTTATGGTTGAGCTTTGAGTTGATCTGTGGAGCGAGGTAAGTGTCGTGGTTAACCTTGATTTGAGGGAATTAGGAACCCTCGGACCATGTGCTATGTGAATTTCATGTGTTGCGGCGTATATGCGAGGTGACGAGTGCTTATACGCCGTCAAATTACTTGTTTCCCCGAATTTCCTGCTTTTCCTTAATTTTTCCCTTCCCTGCCTTAACTGTTATGTACCCTAAATACCTTTCATGCTTTAATTGTTACTTGTCAATTATTGTCACTCCTGTTAAAATGTTAAGACCTCTTCATGTATTCATGACTTGCTGCTATTTTCCCTAATTGGCGAATTTGCACCTTCTAATTGTCATTTGTTAGACTTCCTCGACATGTAGTATTTCATACATAGATTTCCAAGTTGGTGCAAGTCTTAATGTCTGTTTCAGCTTTATATTCATTAGTTATGGTGGTTCTTATGATTTGAATTATTGATTTGACTGTGCTCATTGAGTATTTGGTACTGATATTGTGGGATCGGGTTGCACGCCGCAATAGGTGAAATAAGGGTGGATTGATATGGTGGAATAAGGGTAAATTTGTAGTGACACAGTAGGATCAGGTTGCACACCGCAACAGGTGAAATAAGGGTGAATTGATACAGTGCAATAAGGGTGAAATGTGATACTGATATCTTTATATGGTGGGATCGGGTTGCACACCACAATATTTATTTATTTTGATTGTTGATATTGTTATGGTGGAATAAGGGAGGATTGTATTGAACGGTGGGATCGGGTTGCACACTGCAACATTCTATGTGTTTCTATTTCTTTGAGTTGTGTTGGTTTTCCGGTATTTTCATTGGAAACTCTTCACATTTGTAATTGTGAACGTCACTGGCTTATTTCTTGAGGCTTTAGCTATTATCTTCAATTGTATCTCTTATTTCGTTCCATATTTCCTTTTATGTCTTTATTATTTGTAGTGTGAGTGACCTGCCTTAACCTCGTCACTACTTCGTTGAGGTTAGGCTCGGCACTTACAGAGTACATGGGGTAGGTTGTACTCATACTACACTCTACACTTCTTGTGTAGATTTTGGAGTCGGTCCCATCGGCAGTTATTAGCGTGCTCGGATTGGACATCTTGTGGAGACTTGAGGTACAACTGCTCAGCGCCAGCAGCTCCTAGAGTCCCCTTTCCTTTTTATTTAGCTGTGTACTTTCCATTCAGACAACTTTATGTTATTTCAAATCCTTATTTGTACTATTCTAGTAGCTCGTGCACTTGTGACACTGGGTCCAGGGTTGTATCAGGCGTTTGACAGTTTTAGCTTACGCATTTTTACTTTGGATTATTGCAGTTATTTCAGTTCTTTCTCATTAATTAATTTAATTATCAAAAATGGATAAAATTTTCTAACGTTGGCTTGCCTAGCAAGTGAAATGTTAGGCGCCATCACCATCCCGATAGTGAGAATTTCGGGTCGTGACATAAATAAAGTCGGACACTCAAGAAATTTGTCTGACGTGCAGATTCACATCTCTTACAGTCAACACAGTCCTCTGTTCATGGAGAAAAAGCAATTTGTTTAGCCTCACAATCGTCTTAAGGTATTATTCTAATACATCGATGGGCAAGCTCAGACACATTAAGTATACCCTATACAAGTAAAAATGTTTACTAAATGTGACATTGTTTCTGTACGTTATTGAATGTCATAAATTTTTGATTTAGTAAACTTAAAAACTAATCGTGTAATCGTATATGTATATGCCAGATGAATCAATGAGTTATCATAATTTTCTAATCAACCCCTTCTGGATTGATTTATGAGATATGAAGAGAGCCAAAATAATTTAATTTCTTGTGTTTTGCAAACAAGATCACTCTTTTAAAATTAAATCAATGAAAAAATTCCATTCACTAATTATTTGGCATGCACATGGATTGCAAATAAATCGTAGATAGAATTCAAGAACTATCCGTTAATTTGACTGTTATAATATTTGGCTTCAATATGTTGGCTATTCTTCAATAATTTTTTAGAACCTTAATAAAAATTAAGTGAATAAACATATTAGGAGGATAAGCTTAATATTCGATGATTCTTGAAATAGCATAAGCGCTTTCTCAGTTTTTATAATTGCATAAACACCTCCAAGTCTCCAACTATGAAATTTACCTGCTAATATTAGCTGATAAATAACTGTTGGTAGGTTTTTTTTTTTTTTTTTTTTTTTTTTTTTTGGTTTTTTGTCTTTTGGCTTTGCTTGATAAATAACACTTTAGATTTGTCTCTGAGTCTGTCTGTTGAATTTTATGCCTTGCTTAAACGGGTAGTTTTACAAAAAAAATTAGGGTGAGTTTTAGTAAGACTAAACTTAAAATATGGGATGGTTACTTTAATGAAGATTCTAGCTGGAGTTGTTTACAATTCCGGTAGGTTGCAAAGTCTGCAAGTGAAATATTTTATTTCAAAAAATAAGCAGACTTTACGAATAAACAAAATGTTAGCACGATACAATCTGGTGCAAGCAAAATATAATTCTGTCATGAAAGGTACTAAGACATTAGAACTTGTGTTAATATTTTATATAGGAAGTAACATTAATATTTCATATCCATTTTATTTCTTAACTATTTCATGACTTTTAAGATAGAGATTGCCAATCTCACAATTATTCAACAACGGATGCTACTGCGTGCGACGTCTTAACCAACTAAATATCAAAGATAAAGAGTACAAAATTAATTAATTATAAGTCAAGAATGAGCAATTTCTTGATAGTACTGTTTTATTCACACTTTGGAGGATTCACTTGTTTCTTTTTTTCTTCTTCTAAGTTTAATCAAGGAATACACTGATGCGATATGAAAAACATGGTGACCAAATTGGTTGACAACTTTACATCAACGATTTGAGTTGTGAAAGTACATCCCCTCTTATCTTTTAATACTTTTAGGTATGTCAAAACAGGGACCTTTATTTAAAACATTTGAAAAATAATTGCGAGTTGGGACGATATACATATTTTAAAATTTTCTCCTAAATTTCAACATGAGGGTCTCTATAAACCAGGCAAAAATATTGGATCCGCCCATATTCTACTCTACATAACCCGATTCATAGACTGCCCAAGCTTTTCAAATAAAATTATTTACAAGATCGGGGAATGAAAGATAACACAGTATATCCGAAATCCAAACGAGGGAAAGTTGGGGCCGAATTGGGAAGGACCATATTGGATCGTCGGAATTACCGGCAAGGGCTTATACAAACTCGAAGCAGGAAACGATGCACCGCTACCAAACAATTGGAACGTGACGCACTTAAAGTGGTACTACTGCTAAGGTACGATCTCATTTACTTTTTATAATATTATGAATTGGATTAACACTTGCGGGCAATAACCAAAGGAGAATGTGACTATTAGGTCTGAAAGCACGCCTTGTACTCTTTTTCTCTTGAACCAATTTTGTCTCAAATAGGTTTTCCGGCAAGGTTTTTAACGAGGCAACAGTAAATTATGCTAACTTAGATTCGAAGACCGGTTTTGAATCGGAGTCAATGGTTGCATCAACAGTATCTGAGTTCTCTCAATATCGATCTCGAATACTGGAGGCCATCGCCCTCGGGTTAAGCTTCTTAGCAAGGAAAGAAGGAAACTTTGTGTTTTAACAGCCTAAGCTCGGTGATTAGGATTTATCATAGGGTCCAAACGGTCAAGTGAACCGTGCCTACGTAGGCCACCTCAGCCATAATACAAGTTTTTACACGCTTTCAATCATGTACTTTACACACAAGAATAAAAGAAAGTTTCCACCTTGCTATTATGCATTTTTGCCTCATAAAGCATCGAGCCTAAGGGCTATCCCTCTTTGGGGACTATCAAACCCAAGAGCTACCCCTATCCAAGCCTAAGGGATATCCCTATGCGGGGACTATCAAGCCCAAGGACTACCCCCACTCTGGGACTAGTCAAAAATAAGTTCGGGCAACTCAGACTATCAAATCCCGGAAGCACGAACAAAAATTTCCAAAAAAGGGAAATTTTATATATTCACAAATATTTTTACAAAGGCCCAACAAAAATGGCCTCAAAGTAAACAAAAAATATATGCAATACAAGAACTAAAAAAGTTCTGAGGCATTAATTCCTGATCTTCGACTGGGCCCGATTCGTTGCCAGAAGCGTCAGAGCCTTCGGATCCCTCGGAGCCCTCTACACCTTCGGGGTCAAAAAGTTTCTTCGCCTCGGCCTCAAAAATTTATTGCTTCCTCGATCTGGTCCGACCGATCGAAGCCTCGGGCGTGAATTTCTTTGAGGGTCTCCCTTCGCGACAGCCGCCTCACATATTCGGCATTGGTCTTCAAGCGGACCTCGGCTGCTTCGACATCAACCTTGTATTGGGCCACCATCTCCTCAGCGTCGGTAGAGTTTGTCTCCAGCTTGGACCTCGTCGCCTCGAGCTCTTTACCGAGTGCATCCCATTTTGTGGTAGCCGAGCTCAGCTGTGCTCGAAGATCTTTATTTAGCTGAGCCCGCTAATAAGTTTTCTCCTTCGCTACCCAAAGTTGAACCTCTATCAAAGATAGGTTTGCTTAGGTGGTTTCCTTCTTTGAGGCCAACATATCCATCTTGCTCTTCCACCTATCGGCCATGACTTGGATCTCGTCCATTGGTCGACCTGGTCGGTCTTATGTTGGACCTGCGAGGTTTTGTCGTTAGTGATTACGACTAGTTCCTCATTTCTAACTTCAAAGACCTTTACCTTTTAAACCAAGTCGGCATGCTCCCGCTTCAGGACTGAGGCTTCTTTCTGAGCCCTATCCATCTCGTCCTGAAGGTCCTTAATGACCCGTTCTTGTTGCTCGTTGAGGAGCTTGTACGTGTCCCTTTTTTGGGCCTGCTCCTTGAGCTCAAGCTCGAGCTGGTTGACCTCGACACGGTACTAGAGGAAGCTTTCGTGATGAAATACCGAGGCCTGCGAAATAATGAAAGACGTGAGAGACATCAAAACCTAAGTAAAATTCAAAAGACGTAATGATGCCTTACCCAGTTCAGCACCTGCTACGCCTCGTTGATAAGACATGACACGTCCATCTCGTTCATTTTTCCTGGTCCTCCTCGGTCACCAGGTATCGGGGGTGGATGGATATGTCCACGGGAGTAGATAAAACCCGTGCATCCTTTGGGACCATAAGAATAATCGATCTCTTGCGACCAAGGTCCACACTCAGAGCGGGAAATTGATTAATCAATCTTGGGCTTGAACTCGGCCCACCAGCTTCTAAAGATGTATCCTTCTTCGGGACTTCCAGGTCACGCAACCCGAAAAAATCTTCCAAAGTGGACGAGTCCACACCATCAAAAAAGGAATGAAGGGGATCATCCGCTCCATGGATCCGTTCACTGGACTTCTCCTTTCCTGCTTGGGCCTCGTCGAGCATGGACTTGGTGTAGGAGGGTGTCCCCCAAATTTCTATTATACCGGGTGCTTCCTTTGGAGAGGAGTCAGTGTCCCGGGGGGTCTCGGCCCCGTCTCCACACTAGTTTCCCGAGTTTGAAGGAGGTCGGCCTCACGAATCTCCCCCTTGGCTGACACCTATTCCCCAGGAGGGGTCGACCCAAGGGCAATAAAAATGTCGTCTTTAGACTCATCCCTGAGCTGAAGAAATGAATCAGAATCAGGCACCCGAGAGCTGTGGCTCTTCTTGGGCATGCGAACCACACTTTTCTTTGGCTTCGCCGCGAGGCTCGGGGAGTCCGCAACCTTTTTTTCTTCTTCTTCTTTTCCCCCAGGGCAACTCCGGGCTGTCCCATAACAGAGGGATCAATGGGCAAGGACATATCCTCATCCCCTTCCAAAGGCCTAAGTTCGGCGGTCTTCGGAAAACCTACAAAAAGGGGAAGAAAATTCAGTATGGTGCAAGTTAAAAGCACGATATTAAATATTCGGAGAAAGACCTTACAATGAGAATGGGCCTTCTATCAGCCTTTTGAAATCTTTCTCCATGCACGCTTGGAGTATGTTATCAATTTGCAGATGCCCTTGATCCGCTCCTTAAGCCGGGGAACTGCATTTGGAACACGAGCAACAGCCGTGCAACCACAAATATGAATGAGAAGAAAGGAAATGAAGATATATTGACGCTTAAGTAGAGTTTGCACTTACAAGATGCATTCCACATCTCAGGGAATAACATGAACTCTTGAGGGATCAAGTCTTTGGTCTTCACCCGAACGAAGCATCCCTGCCAGCCCCGGTCTCGGTCTTCATCAATGCTAAAAAATGGGCCTTGTTGGCTTGACGAGTAAGCTTGATTAGTCCCCCTTGGAAAATTCGAGGACTGTATAAACAGAGTAGATGATCGATCGTGAACTGAAGAGATTCGGTCTTATTCACGAAGTAACAAAGAAGGATCATGATCCTTCATAGAGACGGGTGGATTTTCCCAAGGCACACCTCATACCTCTTGCAAAAATCTAAAATAACCGGGTCCACCAGGCCCCGTTTGAAGGGATAAGTGTAAATACTTAAATACCCCTCCACTGGGTAGTGATAATGTCCTCAGGCCCGGGGACTACCACATCTTTTCCTTCCCATCTATAGTCCTCTCGGACTGCGGAGAGGAAATCCTCGGTAACGGAGCATACATACCTCGATTCTGCTTTACCCCGATCCACTTTGGATGAGGGTTTCTCGACCTTAAAGTCGTCCGTGATTGAGAAGCCTTCAGGAATGAACAATTTCAAGGGAGGCTCGGAGGTCGGTTCGATGGGAGCTACTTCGGGAGATGCCGTTTCAAGGGAAACCACTTCAGGAGCAACCGCCTCAGTATCGGCGGTCGGTTGGGAAGATGAAGAGGCAACTTTTTGAGGAATAGATTTAGATGTTTTAGCCATTGTTACATGGAGAATTTTGGAAATTTAAAGAAAGAATACAAAGGTTTAAAAGAAAGAGTTTGAAGAATAGAGTATGAAGATTTGAAGGAAATCTGGATAAAACCTAATAACAACTATAAGAAACTGAAGATTAAGGATGAAGACAGGAATGTTTGAAGAAGGTTGATAATAGCTAGGGAATTCGGAGGTAGAAGCTTGTTCGGAAAATAGGAAAGGAAAAGGGGATAAAAGCTTTTATAGGAGAGGATCGCGTTGCTTCGCATTCGAAAGTAACCAGCCGATGGTTGACACGTTTACGAAGATAGAACAATGTGACTGATTGGATGTTTTGACTTCTTCATTTCGGCCGTAACGTACAGAGGAAGGAATCGTAGAATATCTATCGTTTCTCATCGCTTCGGCAAAACTACTCTCTGTAAAATGATGGGACTATCTGTATACGGGTAAAATCAAGGTTAAGGAGCACTCCGATTACCCGGTGAGGAAAATGAAGCGAGGACGTAACTATAAGGAATCCAAATCAAATCTGGGAACCTCCCGTATCAAGGTCCGAATAAAGCACCTTCCCCTGAATCCATCGAGACCATGCCCCTCGACCCGATCGGAATAAAGCGACCCCGGAGAGCATTGCCAAATGTACGCACACGATGAACAAAGGGCCGTGATATCCGTGCTCGACCGGGTATGAAGGTGTGAATCTAGGCCCGTATCAGCAGCTCGTCAGTGATTAGCAAAAAGGAAGATGTTTACCTTTCTTAAAATTGTACTTAGGGTAAAAATCCCTACTATATAAAACGGAAGATCATTATTCAATACACATGTTGTAACACAGATACCCAAGCAATTACATTTTTTTTCTCTTCTTCTAAAAGTTATTCAAATTTCTTGACTTTACTCATAGTTCTTTATAAGTGTTTGTCTCCGAACCGAAGGCAGGTTACTTGTTAAGCTCATAACTGATCCCGGAACCAATATTACTACTGGTCTGGCTGCTTATTCTGTCTTTAATTTATTTATTTAACGTCATTAATTACTTGTATTCAATTAGTTCACATATCCTTAATATCGCGTGTAAATTCAATTGTTATCCATTTTTAAGGGTAAACAATTTGGCGTCCACCGTGGGCTACGGATAACAATGGTAAATCGATACATATTTCCATAACACACTTTGTTTTATGCTTGTTCTTTGAGATTTTCATTTCACATCTATCTAAGAATGTCAAACTCTCAATCTGCTCACTTGAACGTTGATGCTGAATCTGGCCACCATGGAGAAAATAACAATATAATGCCTAGCAACGAGGTGACCCGCGCAAACCCAAACGGGGTCCTAGTTGCAGACCCAATCAATGCCAACTCACATGTAGATATCAATGCCAACCTGCCGACCGACCCCTAGAACAGCATTCGCAGAGAAGCCCGATCAATGGCTCAGAGCGACGAGATCAATCTGCGGGAGATCTTCGAAATGTTACAAGCCCAATAGGCGGCGATACCCCAGCTATAGAACCAAAGCTGTACCCCCAACAGAGTAAAGCCCGAACCATCCCGGGGAAGCACCCCAAGAAATGAGCAAGTCACGAAAAGGCCGGGTGAAGCTGAGCCCGGGAACAACCCCGAAATAATAAAGATGCTTGAGGAATTTACGAAATGGGTGGAATCAAGGGAGAAGAAAATTGAGGCAAAAAAAATGGAGACCTATAACTCCAGAGTTGATCAAATCCCATGAGCGCCCCCGATATTGAAAGGCCTGGACTCCAAGAAATTTGTCCAAAGCCTTTCCCCCCGAGCGTGGCACTGAAGCCAATCTCGAAAGTTCCGTATGCCTGAAATTCTGAAGTATAATGGAACCACGAATCCAAACAAGCACATGACCTCCTACACATGTTCCATCAAGGTAAACGACTTAGAAGATGACGAAATCAAGTCGGTTTTGCTGAAAAAGTTCGGAGCAACCCTGATAAAGGGAGTAGTGATATGGTATCAAAACTTACCCCCTAATTCTATTGATTCATTTTCTATGCTTGTAGATGCCTTTGTAAAAGCGCACGCCAGGGCCGTCAAGGTCGGGACCAGAAAATCGGACCTTTTCAAAGTAAAACAATGAGATAACAAAATGCTCAGGGAATTCGTGTCGAGGTTTCAAATGGAATGAATGGACCTGCCTCCAGTTGCGGACGATTGGGCCATTCGGGCGTTCACCCAAGGGCTCAACCCCTAAAGCTCCTTACCTTCACAACAGTTGAAACATAATTTGATAGAATACCCAGTGATAAGTTGGACCGACGTCCATATTCGATACTAATAAAAAAACAGAGTTTTTTTCAAGGATGATTAGCTCGGCACCACATCTGGTTATGTTTATCGCATCAGAATTAGTGACAGGTCTAAGAGAGTCATCTAACATGAGCCAAGAACGAACAGAGACCTGTATCAACCTTATAGCAGAGATCGAAGGGGTAGCGGATCTGGGCGTAACCCTGCAAGAAATAAAAAAAGGAACGATCGAGGCCACAATAGCTGGGGACTCATGAGAAAAGGTCATCCGAATATAACTTCAATGTTGAAGCTATCGGCATCGTATCTGCCATCAGGCGCATCAAATATACCGAGTGGCTTCAGCCATTGCAGTCAGACCCTATCCAGAGAGACCCTAACTTAAGTATCATGGCACTCATGTCCATAGAACTGAGGACTACCGATAGTTAAGAGAAGAAGTGGACCGATTATTCAATAACGGACATTTTCGAGAATTTCTAAGTGATCGAGCCAAACATCACTTCAGGAATATGGACTCCAACAAATAGACCGAAAAAAAGGAACCTTAGCACGTCATCAACATGATCATTGGTGAAGTCGACACCCCCCAGGGACCAATTCCAAAGTGCACCAAGGTGTCCGTCATAAGGGAAAAATAAACCCGAGATTATATCCCGGAGGGAACCATTTAGTTCAATGATGAGGACGCTGAAGGCATCGTATAACCACATAATAATAATGCACTGGTAATATCTGTACTTGTAAATAAATCTCTAGTTAAGCATGTGTTGATTGATCCAGGTAGCTCGACCAATATTATCAATAGAGGGCATAGAGCAGTTGGGTCTACCAGACTAAATAGTGCCGGCAGTCCGTGTTTTAAACGGATTCAACATGGCATGCGAATCTACTAAAAGGGAGATAATCTTGTCGGTGAACACCACCGGGTCCATTCAGGAAATGAAGTTCTATGTGATTGAAATGGATATGAGATATAATGCTCTATTCGGAAGGCCATGGATTCACAACATGAGGGCAGTACCCTCGACACTACACCAGGCGTTGAAGTTCCCCACACCGGGAGGGATCAAGATGGTTTACGGAGAGCAGTCGACCACAAAAGAAATGTCTGCGGTCCATGAGGTGATCCCGATGTCCTCACTCTCGACACCGAAGAACACAGAGTCAGTTAGGAAGGAATAAACTAAATAGCAATCACCGACACCGACCCCGACCGAATCGGAGAAGCAAGAAGCAGACGAGGATGATGATTACAGAGTTCCTAGGTCGTGCATCACCCTTGATGATTCCAATGCCACCAAATCAACGGTCGAGGAGCTGGAGCAAGTCATATTGATCGAACACTTGCCCGATGTATACCTAGGCACGAGGCTAACTCTTGAGCTCAGGAAAAAGCTTATTAAATTCCTTATAGCTAACATAAATTGTTTCTCTTAGTCTCATATTGACATGACAAGAATTCTGCCAGAAATAACCACTCATAAGCTAAGATTGGGTTCGAAGTTCCACCCGGTTAAACAGAAAAGGATGCCTCAATCTAAAGTCAAGCACGCATTCATCAAAGACGAGGTATCCAAACTCCTTAAAATAGGTTCCATTCGGGAAGTTAAGTACCCGAATTGGTTAGCTAACGTAGTAGTAGTGCCTAAAAAGGGAAATAAATTAATAATGTTCATAGATTAAAAAGACTTGAACAAGGCATGCCCCAAGGACTCTTTTCCTTTGCCTAACATCGATTGCATGATCGATGCGACTACCGGGCACGAGATACTCAGCTTTCTCGATGCCTATTTTGGGTACAACCAAATCTGGATGGACTCGGGCGATCAAGAAAAAAAATCCTTTAGCACTAAATTCGGAACCTATTGTTATAACGTAATGCCGTTCGGACTAAAAAACACCAGTGCCACTTATCAACACCTAGTAAACCGAATTTTAGAAGAGAAAATAGGAAAATTAATGGAATTTTATATTGACCACATGTTAGTTAAGTCCCTGCGAGCAGAGGACCATTTGAAATAGTTGCAGGAAACCTTTGACATACTGAAGAGATACAATATGAAGCTGAACCCGGAGAAATGCGTATTCGGGGTCGGATATGTGAAGTTCCTTAGATTCATGGTGTCCAACAAAGAGATTGAGATCAATCTCGATAAAATCAAAGCGATAGAAGACATCATCATGGTGGACATCATCAAGGCTGTCCAAAGGCCAATCAGGTGCATAACCGCCCTAGGCCAATTCATATCGAGGTCTTCCAATAAAAGCCATCGGTTCTTCTCATTATTGAAGAATAATAATAACTTTTCTTGGACCCTGGAATTCCAACATGATTTGAAGAACTCAAACGGTACCTTTAGAGTCCGACCTTGCTCCATATTGCGAAGACGGATGAGCAGTTGTACCTGTACTTGGCGGTATTCGAGGTAGCGGTAAGTGGAGTCCTAGTTCGGGAGGAGGAAGGTACGCAATTTTCTATTACTATGCTAGTAAAACTCTAAGCGAGGCCGAAACATGTTATCCTCACCTGGAAAATTGGCGCTCGCTTTGTTAAGCGCCTCCAGAAAGTTAAAACCGTATTTTCAATACCACCCCGTATGTGTCGTGACTTCTTACCCACTAAGGAATATTATGCACAAACCCGATCTCTCGGGCAGGTTGGCCAAATGGGCCGTAGAACGGGTAAGATATCGAATATCGGCCCTGAATTATGAACGGTGTCTCGAACACGAAGGGGTCTGGACCGACATCGTGTTGAAGCCTCCTACGGGTAACATAGTTAGGTAGTCTATTAGAACTATAAAATTAACTAACAATAAGGCTAAGTATAAGTCCATGATTGCAGGTATCGAATTGGCTAAAAGCCTTGGGGCTGAGGTGGCCGAAACTAAGTGTGTTTCCCTCCTTGTGGGAAATTAAGTCAATGGGACGTTCGAAGTAAAGGAGGAATGGATGCAAAGGTATTTAGTCAAATTGCAGGTTACGCTGCATCAATTCAAGGAACAGACCCTACAACACGTACCCCAAGAACAAAATATCGAGTCTGATGCTCTAGCTAACTTGGGGTCATCGGTTGATGAATTCAACTCAGGAATGGTCATACAACCCGTAAAATCAGTAGTGGAAGAAGGCCATGCTGAAATAAACTCAACAAGTTTAACTTGGGATTGGAGAAACAAGTACATATACTACTTGAAGACAAGTATGTTTCCCTCAGATCTTAAAGAATCGAGAGCTCTACGCACGAAGGCAACCAGGTTCAGTCTGTAACGTCCCGACCGATTGTTTTGAGCTTCAGCACATCGTTCAGTGGCTTGAGGTCATAAGCAGCTCCGTTTCAGGTGTTATGACTTGTAGGTGCGGTCAGAATTGAATTTCGGGAAGCTTAGAGTTAATATGGAAAGGAAATTCTCATTTCGGAAGCCTTAAGTTGGAGAAATTGACTAAGAATGGAATTCTGAGTAAATGACCTCCGAATCTGGATTTGAAGGTTCCTGCAGGTTTGTATGATTGTTTTGGATTTGGGCGTGTCCGAATCGAGCTTTGGATAACCCAAGAGTATTTCGACACATATTATGGAATATAGCATTTTAGAAGAATTTCCTAAGTTTGGCTATAAGCGTATTTCAATGATGTTGATGTCCGTTGGGGATTCCGAGTCTAGGAATAGCTCTGTATGGTGATTCTGGAGTTGGGAGCGCGATCGGAAGTGAATTCGGATATCCGTAGGTTATTTTGAAGTCATTTGGCTAAAGATAGAAATTTGAAGGTTTTTGAGAAATCCGACTGGAAGTGGAAATTTTGAATATGACTTGCGTGCAAAATTTGGGGCCAATCAGACGTGATTTGATAGGTTTCGGAATTGGAGGTGGAAGTTTGAAATTTCAAGTTCATAAAGTTTGAATTTTAGTGTGATTCGTGGTTTCGATGTTGTTTGATGTGATTTGAGGCCTCGAGCAAGTCCGCATTACGTTTTGGAACAAGTTGGTGTAATTGGACGGGGTCCCGGGGGCCTCGGGTGGATTCCGGGTGGTTAACGGATAAAGTTTGGAGTTTGAAGAAGTGCTGAGATTGCTTTCATCTGGTGTGACTGCACCTGCGAGGCAATGGCCACAGGTGCGACTTTGTCACCACAGGTGCGATATTTTGGTGGCTTGTATACCGGGAGCGCATGTGCGATGTAATTTCCGCACCTACGAAGGTGCAGATGCGGACAATGGGGCGCAGGTGCGAGTTTTGGCTGGAGCTGAGGAGGCCACAGGTGCGGGCATTTGGG
Source organism: Nicotiana knightiana (assembly GCA_005239525.1). NCBI lineage: Eukaryota > Viridiplantae > Streptophyta > Magnoliopsida > Solanales > Solanaceae > Nicotiana > Nicotiana knightiana. Next base: position 50,470 of record ML435165.1, on the reverse strand, counting down.
CGCACCTGCGAAAGCGCAGGTGCGTGATCTGGATCGCAGGTGCGGATATCGTCCTGGGCAGTGTATGTTTTATAACCGAGCACTTGGCTCATTTTCTCCTATTTTCACCTAGCATAGGCGATTGTGGGGAGCTTCAAGGAGGGGTTTTCATCAAGGATCACAAGGTAAGTTATTCCAACTCATCTCAAGTTAAATACAAGGTATATGCATGGATTTGAACATGAAAGATTGTGGAAAATTGGGAATTTTGAAAAAAACCTAGAAATTGTATTTCATATTTCTACCACAAATTTGATCATGGAATTTAGAGTAAATTGTATATTTGAGCTAGTAAGGCTATGGGTAGAGTATATCTTCGAGAAATTTCGGAATTCGGGCACGTGGGCACGAGGTCATTTTGGTCAATTCACTGAGCGGAGTTGGGAAATTATATATTTGAATTGTGGCAAATATTAGAGTATATTTTCATTGGTTTGTCGTTATTTGGATAGTTTTGGGGCGTTATGCGTCCATTGGAGTCGTCGGAACGGCTTGGAAGCCGGTTATGGAATTTCGGAGCGAGGTAAGTCTCCTTTCTAACTTTGTGAAGGGGAATTGCCCCCTATTGAACTAATTAAATATGTGCTACTATCTTCGGGGGCTACGTTCGCATGAGGTGATGGGAGTCCATATGTAGCTACTATTATGCCATGTCTGGGTATTCTAGGACCCACTAGCATTCTTTATTTGTCGTACTTGTGACCGTGTCAATAAAATATCATGTGATCCTTCAAATGATGTTAGACTGATAATGCTATTGAATTGGTAATTTATTTCCTAAGAAGGTTAGAGTGTACCTTTCTTAATCATTTAGAAAGAGAATTGATTCCTCTGTGGATAATTGTATTCCTGATAAGATTATATTATTAAATGTTATTAAACTTGGAAAATGAGTTTCAAAACAAAGATTTAAATGCTATTTTTCGTGTTCCTATAAGAAGAATTTTACCACTTTCCTGGGTAACTGCTTTCTTGATGAAAATGTGGATTTATTGTGTGAATGTGTATCTATAGGTGCCTGAGTCACATGTATGATTCGCAAGCAGGATAACCCCATATTTATGTATAACTGCGTCGTATGATCAATTCGGGAAAGATAGATGCATCTATGGTTCGAGCCGTTCGACACTCGGCAGTGCACAGTTTATTATTATTGATCCGCGCCGTTCGACCCTCGACACTTTGTTTGCGCATGATAAAATGCTGCGTATTTCCTATAATTTATACATGTTTATCGGCTTAAGGAAGTTTTTAATGGCCAGTTAAGAAGAAGAATTGATGTGTAAAATGTGAAATAAGTCTGATGTTTCTTATCCCTGATTATGATTTAAATTGTCAACTGAAATGACGAAGCTTTAGAGTGTTAAATGTAGAAGGAGTTGATATTATTTATTTCTGATTTTAATAAATTGCCTATGACATACATGCTTAGTGTCTCACTTGATTATGCTAAATTGACTTCTAGCAAGTGTCTAGTTCGATATCCGTCACTACCTCTCTGAGGTTAGGCGGGATACATACTGAGTACACGTTGTTTTCTTACTCATGCTACACTTGCTGTGCATTTTTATTGCACAGGTACTTTCACAGCGATGTGGCCGATTGGAGACTTAGGTGAGCTGCATCATCCGGAGGTGACTCGCAACCGACAGAGTCTCCCTCATATTGTATTTATTTTCATTTTAAATTCCTTGTCCAATTTGTATTTTGCACAAGCTTTGTAGTATTTGTGGAATTCTTAGAATTTGCTTATGTACTGTCGTATTTACTTAGCGGATTTTATTCAGTTATCATGTAATAAAGTGATAGGTAATGATTTCAAAAATGCTAAAACAGGAAATTTAACTTAACTAGTTAATGGTTGGCTTGCCTGATAATGATGTCCGGCACCATCACGACCTTATGGATTTTGAGTTGTGACAACATGGTATCAGAGCTCTAGGTTCCCTTAGGTCTCACGAGTCATGAGCAAGTCTAGTAGAGTCTTGCGCATCGGTACATAGACGTCTGTACTTATCTTCGAGAGGCTACAAGGCTGTTAGGAGACTTCCCTTCTTGATTCCTCATCGTGCGATTTGATTTCTTCGAGGCTTATGCCTACGTTTCTTTCTACTCAATATTATACGTCGCTAAGCGCTTGCTATGAATCGAGAATTTGAGGAATTGAAATGGTGCTACGGATATGATGCAAGATGTTTTCCATATGTAATTGGTTGGGGCTGTTATTGTGGCCCTGCAGAAGGATAATGTGTTGTTTCCTCTCAGTAGCTGTGTTTCTGAGAGCCTTAAGTCTATGCTCAGGTAGTGTTGACTCTTACAATAGGTTATTGCGCAATGTCGATATGATGATAGAATGATTGCCCATATTTTGGGGGCGATGAACGCCTTGAAGGAAGGTCTTCTTAGGGCGTGATTTCGAGATTTCAACATTTTAGTTCCGGTAGAGGAAAGTCATTTGGACTATAAATGGTTAGGTTTTGGATTGATAAAGCATAAGATTTGGTGTTTTCAAGTGAGGTGGGATATTTCACCTGTGATGTGATAGCGTCGTCATTGATCGAATGGAATGTGTTAAGTCTGTCGGTGCTATGGTTTCTTCAGTTGCATTGGGTCAGAGTGTTGTGAAGTATTATTGAAGAAGCGGTTATTAGAGATCGTGGTGCGTGGTGGTTCAGGACAGAATAGTTATTTCTAATGAAGGCAGCTCGAGAAAGATGATCCTTAGAGAGTTTGAAGTCGTGGTGATCTACTGGTGTAAGAGCTGCAGAGAATGATATTGAAGTGGACAGCATACGACAAAGGAAGACATGTGAGAAGTGTCAGACAACGGCTAAATTTCTAAAAGTCCAGGTGTACGGGACGGAAGTTAGGTAGTTGTTTAAAGGAATGAGTTTAACAAGTGGGAGAGTGGCAGCGTAGCACCGGAGTTCAGTGGTAAGACAACTGCCTATCTTGAGGGAAAGTTTGAGAGTTTTAGTGGATGGTGATTGGGTCCACAAGCTTAATTTGAAATGTGGGTTATTTCGGCGGAAGGTTGGATACAACAGGGAGGAGTTGTTAGGAATGAACAAGAACGCAATGTGGCGGTGAATTTGAAGATGTTTTAGTGCATTTAGTAGATGTCCATAAGGAGCGGATGGACTGGTAAAATTGGTGAATGAGAGCAAGCTTAGGATGGGGTATTGATGTTGCAGAGAGTGTGCATTTTAGCGTCGTTGGAAGGTGTCAATTAGTGATTTCCATAGGTGGGTTATCTCCTGTGAGTAGGTTAGCGGTGGTGTGGTTGGCAAGTTTCTGTGAGGGATTCTAATGGTTGTTCGGTAGGAGGCAGAATGTGTGAATGATTCTAGGGAATTTGAGTATTTAGGGAGTGCTAACAAGAGAATTTGTAAGTATTGGACAGATTGGTTGAGCAAGATCATGTTAACAAAGGGGAAAGGATCTCAGCAGGGCTTAGAGTTATGCAAGGAGTAGCTTCCAGCTAAGTGGGGGAGTCCCACCACCTGCAGTTGGGTTGTAGGATGGTCTTCTCATGGGGTTGGGGATTGTCGGCATATTGGCAAGTTAGTACAACTAAGGGAAATGAGTAAAATGGTGATTGTGCGTGGGATTTGATGAATGTGTGCAAAAGTTGGCCCTGTTGGACTAGGGTTAGGCTTTGAAAGGTTCAGAATTTATGCTTAAGGCATAGGCGAGTTGTAATGGTAGTAACTCAGTCACGTACTTCATAGAGAGGATGTTCATGTTCTAGAAGAGCCTTGGAGTTGATTGTGATTCGGGGCCAGTTAGAGTGGGTGACTCTCAACAGCGGTCCTAGTAAATTCGGAAGTTAAGAATGCAGCGTTAAAGAGTTTCAGGCAGCAGTATGACGACGAATCGAGCTTATGCAGCGTAATTCCTGAGAAAGAGAAAATAATTGGAGTGTTCTATGTTAATTTCAGCATGCATGATAGTATTAGGGGAGTGAGAGGAGTAAACTGCGGATTTGTTGAAAGATTATCAGGATGGGTATATCGGTCGGAGATGTGAATGCGCACAAGGAGGGTATGAGACGGTTTGTGGGATTGAGACAACATGGTCTCGCGAATCAAGGCCACTCGGGATGAGTGAGGATTGAGTTGTTATGAGTTGAATGTGGTTACTATTATTTCTGAGGAAATTAAGGATAATTTGAGAGAAGATGGATTGGTTAGCCATGGTTGAAATGGCACATGTACGACAGCGATCAGTTTTGTCAGTGTGAATGAGTTATGCATGTGGTTTGCACAGTGTGTGCGAGGTTTGGCGGCCTTCATAACAGATTTGATTTGGGAGCATTCGAGTGCTATGGCCTGTCAGGTGTAGGCGGATCCCGGAAGGTTTATGGTGATTCAGACCACTACTTAAGGATTTGCATGTATTGTGATTGTGGGAATTCACTCGTGTGTTGTGGTGGTTCTGTTGAATTGAGCTAAGTAAAAGGTTTCTATATGATGAAGTGTTCACCCTATTAGTGGTTCAGAATTTATGATGGAATTCTTGCGCAATCTCATATTGGCATGTTTGGTGCAGTAAGCAGTATGTAATTGGAAGTAAGGATCAAGATTGCGGTTCTGTGTTGGCAAGGATGTCCTGAGCTCGGCCGAGCAAGAAAAAATTGATTTGAAATTCCAGAGTAAGTTGGTGTTATCTTCAGTGACACCTGAGATCGATATTCGGTGAAAGAGGCTTTGTACCTTGGTCATGGGTTCTTGATGTTTTTTGCAGCATTAGTGTGGTCGGTGGTATGGATGTGAAGACTTGTTACCTCGTGGAAGTTCATGGGAGCGTGACCACAAGAAGATGGTATAAGTGTGACAGGTAGTCACCTGATTGATTGAATATTTAGACCAAGTATAAGGAAGTGCAATATTGCTTGTTTGAGAATTTATGCCTGGAGGGCGTTCGGTTCATTCAGTTGTGGATTGTGGGGTGTTTGTCCCGGCTATGATGGTTGTTCTTGCGTATTATGAGAGGAAGTGGGTTAATATGGATCCAGGTAAAAGCTATTAGCATAGTTCGGTGCGAGCAGAATCAGCTTAAAGTGTGTGAATGGGCTTAAATAGGATTATGGGCTTCATGTGAGGTAGATGTGTTCTTTTCAGTATAGCGCTCCTCAAGAGGGGTGCTGGAATATCAGATGTTTTTCTGTCTTCCTTCATTTCATGTAAGGTTATTATAGTGCCGTGTGAGTTGTGAAACGGCTTGAGAAATTCCTATGTGTTAAGATTCAGCGTAGTGATGATGTTATGTTTGTAGGAGGGCTCTTGATATTTCAGAGGATATATCATATTGCACCTCAGTTGTGATTAGTTGTTGTAGCATATGGCTCTATCAGTCTCCCAGGATGGTATTATGCACTTAGCGTGCTTATGACCGATATTCAGTAATTTGTAATGGTGAGCAATTCAGCTCCGTGTATATCTCCTTTTGTGAATTTTATGTGTGGATCGGGTAGCACGTCACCACGGGTATGTTATTTGGATCGGGTTGAACGCCGCAACAATGTGATGTTGAGTAAGGTTCCTATAATTAATTTTCTTGTGTTTTACTTCCTATTTTCTGAGGAAAGTTCCTATAAGATGCGTGAGTTGAGTAGTCTTTTTCTGAGTCATTTCTTTATGTATCATGTTCGAGTTGTGGCCTATTGGCGCGATGTGGTATCATGTGAGACTGTTGGTCATGTTTGGGGTGATTTGTGGTCTGAGAAGTTCATACTGGGTGAGACGAGATTTTTGGATCAGGGATCTAGTGTGATAAGATTGTGTGAAATACATTGAAGGACATTTACCCTTATTGGTTTGTAATGAAATGGTGGTCTTAGTCAAGAGGAAGGATTCAATGTTTGTTTAACTCTGAAATTGGTTAGAAATTTCTACACATCTCCTCCGTTGTGGTGGTATCGTCATCATTATAGCAGGATGTATGTATATATATTGTAAGGTGCATTGGGAGCATCAGATTCGTAGAATTGTGGCTGTTAAGGTTCAGGGAATGTCATGGTGGCTAGATGATGAATTATGCGGTGCATGGTGCTAATTCAGCAAAGGTATGCGGTCATGTTCTGGTATATCGTATGGTAGTTGATACAATGTTTATATATTGGAACTAGGCCTGGCAGAGAAATTTCAGGTGTTAGAACTGGATTCTGAGCTTATTATATGGATAAAAGAAGAAATCTTCATATTTGATCAAACTAATGTACTCAACTGGGTTGTGGTAGCACGGGCAGGTGCTCGAGGTGTTAAACAGTGGTTTCAGATAACTCCAGAGTACTTCTTAGCATGTTTGAGGACGAACATCTGTTTAAGTGGGGGAGAATATAACGACCCGACCGGTCGTTTTGAGCTCCAGCACGTCGTTCAGCAGTTTAAGGTCATGAGCAGCTCCGTTTCAGGTGTTAAGACTTGTAGGTGCGGTCGGAATTGAATTTCGGGAAGCTTAGAGTTAATTTGGAAAGGAAATTCTCATTTCGGAAGCCTTAATTTGGAGAAATTGACTAAGATTAGAATTTTGAGTAAATGACCTTCGAATATAGATTTGAAGATTCATGTAGGTTCGTATGATGATTTCGGATTTAGAGGTGTGTCCGGATCGGGCTTTGGATAACCTCGGAGCTTTCAACGCATATTATGGAAGATAACATTTTAGAAGAATTTCTTAAGTTTGGCTAGAAGCGCATTTCAGTGATGTTGATGTCCGTTGGGGATTCCGAGTCTGGTAATAGCTCCGTATGGTGATTCTGGAGTTGGGAGTGTGATCGGAAGTGAATTCGGATATCCGTAGGTTATTTTGAAGTCATTTGGCTAAAGATAGAAATTTGAAGGTTTTTGAGAAATCCGACCGGAAGTGGAAATTTTGATATTGGAGTCGGAATACGATTCCGGAAGTTGGAGCAGGTCCGTAATGTCAAATATGACTTGCGTGCAAAATTTGGGGTCAATCGGACGTGATTTGATAAGTTTCAGCATCGGAGGTGGAAGTTTGAAATTTCAAGTTCATAAAGTTTGAATTTTAGTGCGATTCATGGTTTCGATGTTGTTTGATGTGATTTGAGGCCTCGAGCAAGTCCGCATTACATTTTGGAATAGTTTGGTGTAATTGGACGGGGTCCCGAGGGCCTCGGGTGGATTCCGGGTGGTTAACGGATCAAGTTTGGAGTTTGAAAAAGTGCTGAGATTGCTGTCATCTGGTGTGACCAGGCTTTGGCCGCAGGTGCGACTTTGGCGCCGCAGGTGTGAGATTTTGGTGGCTTGGCTGGAGCGCAGGTGCGATATAATTTCTGCACCGGCAAAGGCGCAGAAGCGGACAATGGGGCGCAAGTGCGAGTTTTGGCTGGAGCTGAGGAGGCCGCAGGTACGGGCGTTTGAGCGCACCTACGGAAGCGCAGGTGTGAGATCTAGATCGCAGGTGCGGATATCGACCTGGGCAGTGTATGTTTTATAACTGAGCACTTGGCTCATTTTCTCCTATTTTCAGTTGGCATGGGCGATTGTGGGGAGCTTCAAGGAGGGGTTTTCGTCAAGGATCACAAGGTAAGTTATTCCAACTCATCTCAAGTTAAATACAAGGTATATGCATGGATTTGAACATGAAAGATTGTGGAAAATTGGAAATTTTGAAGAAAACCTAGAATTGTATTTCGAATTTATACCACGAATTTGAGCATGGAATTTAGAGTAAATTGTATATTTGAGCTAGTAAGGATATGGGTAGGGTATATCTTCGAGAAATTTCGGAATCCGGGCACGTGGGCCCGAGGGCATTTTGGTCAATTCACTGAGCGGAGTTGGAAAATTATATAATTTGAATTGTTGCAAATATTAGAGTATATTTTCATTGTTTTGGCGTTATTTGGATAGTTTTGGGGCGTTGTACGTCCATTGGAGTCGTCGGAAGGGCTTGGAAGCCGGTTATGGAATTTCGGAGCGAGGTAAGTCTCCTTTCTAATTTTATGAGGGGGAATTGTCCCCCTAGGTGAACTAATTAAATATGTGCTACTATCTGCGGGGGCTACGTACGCACGAGGTGATGAGAGTCTGTGCGTAGCTACTATTATGCCATGTTCGGGTAGTCTAGGACCCACTAGCATGCTTTACTTGTCGTACTTGTGACTGTGTCAATAAAATATCATGTGATCCTATAAATGGTATTAGACTGATAATGCTATTGAATTGGTAATTTGTTTCCTAGGAAGGCTAGAGTGTGCCTTTCTTAATCATTTAGAAAGAGAATTAATTCCTCCGTGGATAATTGCATCAACTGATAAGGTTATATTATTGAATATTATTAAACTTGGCAAATGAGTTTCAAAACAAAGATTTAAATGCTATTTTTCATGTTCCTTTAAGAAGAATTTTACCACTTTCCTGGGTAACTGCTTTCTTGATAAAAATGTGAAACTATTGTGTGAATATGTGTATCTATGGGTGCCTGAGTCACATGTATGATTCGCGAGAAGGATAACCCCGTATTTATGTATAATCGCGTTGTATGATCGATTCGCGAGCGGGGCAGATAGATGCATCTATGGTTCGAGTCGTTCAACCCTCGGCAGTGCACAGTTTATTATTGTTGGTCCGTGCCGTTCGACCCTCGGCACTTTGTTTGCGCATGATAAAATGCTGCGTATTTCCTGTGATTTATACATGTTTATCGGCCTAAGGAAGTTTTTAATGGCCAGTTAAGAAGAAAAAGAATTGATGTGTAAATGTGAAATGCGTATGATATTTCTTATCTCTGATTATGATTTAAATTGTCAACTGAAATGACGAAGCTTTAAAGTGTTCAATGTGGAAGGAGTTGATATTATTTATTCCTGATTTTAATAAATTGCCTATGACATACATGCTTAGTGTCTCATTTGATTATGCTAAATTGACTTCTATCAAGTGTCTAGTTCGATCTCTCGTCACTAACTCTCTGAGGTTAGGCGGGATACTTACTGAGTACACGTTGTTTTCTTATTCATGCTATACTTGCTGTGCATTTTTATTGCACAGGTACTTTCACAGCGATGTGGCCGGCTTGGAGACATAGGTGAGCTGCATCATCCGGAGGCGACCCGCAGCCGACAGAGTCTCCCTCATATTGTATTTATTTTCATTTTAAATTCCTTGTCAAATTTGTATTTCGAACAAGCTTTGTAGTATTTGTGAAATTCTTAGAATTTACTTTTGTACTTGTGTCACCGGGTTCTGGGATGTGTTGGGATGTATATTATAAGATGGAATATAAAAGTTTCGTATTTACTTCGCGGATTTTATTCAGTTATCATGTAATAAAGTGAAAGGTAATGATTTCAAAAATGCTAAAACAGGAAATTTAACTTAACTAGTTAATGGTTGGCTTGCCTGACAATGGTGTTCGACGCCATCACGACCTTATGGATTTTGGGTCGTGACATAGCCTGTCTGAAGGTACTCTGTACAGAAGAACATTGGACGACCCGCTCGCCATATGTTTGGGGCCGGGAGATACCGAATATGTCTTGAGGGAAGTTCACGAAGGCACCTGCAGAAACCATTCAGGGGCAGAATCTTTGGTCCGGAAGATAATCAGGGTTGGCTATTACTGGATTGACATGGATAAATATGCAAAGGACTTTGTACGAAGATGCGATAGCTGTCAGAGACATGCATCGATGATCCATCAACCCAGAAATCTACTACATTCGGTCTTGTCACCTTGGCCATTCATGAAGTGGGGAATGGACATTGTCGGTCCCTGCCACGGACACCTGGTAAGGCTCAATTCATACTATTTATGACCGATTATTTTTTTAAGTGGGTCGAAGCTCAAGCGTTCGAGAAGGTCCGGGAAAAAGAAGTCATTGGCTTTATTTGGGACCACATAATATGCCGATTTGGGATACCAGACGAGATACTGCATGATAACGGGAAGCAGTTCATCGGAAGCAAGGTAAATAATTTTTTCGAAGATCACAAGACCAAAAAGATCTTGTTAACACCCTATCACCCTAGCGGGAACAGACAGGAGGAATCAACAAACAAGACCATACTTCATAACCTAAAGAAGAGATTGTCCAATGCCAAAGGGAAATGAAAGGATATTCTGCCCGAAGTCTTGTGGGCATACCGAAATCTAGTACCGGGACCACCCCGTTTTCATTGGTCTACGGTGCCGAATCATTAATACCGGTCAAAGTAGGAGAGCCTAGCCTCAGGTTCCGATATGCGACTGAAGAATCAAATGGTGAGGGCATGAGTAAAAGCCTGGAACTATTGGATGAAAAACAAGAGGCCGCCCTAGTCTGATTGGTCACCCAGAAATAGTGAATAGAAAGATATTACAACTGAAGAGCCAACCTCCGACACTTCAAGATCGGGGACTTGGTGTTAAGAAAGGTAACAAAGCATACCCAAAACCCGAACAAGGGAAAGTTGGGGCCGAATTGGGAAGGACCATATCGGATCATCGAAATTACCGACAAGAGCTCGTACAAACTCAAAGCAGGAAATAACGTACCGCTTCCAAACAATTGGAACGTGACACACTTAAAGCGATACTACGGCTAAGGTACAATCTCGTTTACTTTTGATAATATTATGAATCAGATTAACACTTGCAAGAAACATCCAAAGGGGGATGTGGCTATTAGGTCTGAAAGCACGACTTGCACTCTTTTTCTCTTAAACCGATTTTGTCCCAAATGCATTTTTTGGCAATGTTTTTAACGAGGAAATAGTAAATCGTGCTAGCTTAGATTCGAATACGGGTTTTGAATCAGAGTCAATGGTCGTATTAACTGTATCCGAGCCCTCTCAAGGTCGACCTCGAATACTGGGGCCCATCACCCTCAGGTTAAGCTTCTTAGCAAGGAAAGAAGGAAACTTTTTGCTTGAATATCCTACGCTCGGTGATTAGGATTTATTATAAGGTCCAAACAGTCAAGTGAACTATGCCCACGTAGGCCACCTCATCCATAATACAAGCTTTTACACGCTTTCAATTATGTACTTTATACACAGAAATGAAAGAAATTTTCCACCTTGCTACTATGTATTTTTGCCTCATAAAGCATCGAGCCTACGGGTTATCCCTATTCGAGGAATATAAAACCCAAGGACCCTATGCAGGGACTATCGAGCCCAAAGGCTACCCCTACTCGGGGACTATCGTCCGAAATAAGTTCGGGCACTCAGGCTATCAAATTTTGGAGGCACAAAAACCTATAAGGTAGTACCTAAACCTAAAAGGCTAAGGCCACCCTAAAAAATGGCTCAGAGACGTCCGTAGCCTGTAATAAAAACATAAGGCCTTCAATAAAAATTCAAAACCTGCCAATAGGTTACCATCGGCAAAAGTATCGTCTAAAAACACTGACGGATCTTGGAAAAACTTCCGGTCACTCTGAGTTTTCAAAGCTTCGAGCAAATAAAAATTGCATCGAGGTCAGGCTGTGTTCGGACCTCCAAAAAAAAGAGACTTGTTACTACATTTTATTCAATGCTAAGGCATTAAAAATATTTGCAAGAATAGAAATTATTAAAAGATGCTAAAAAGTAGAGACTCAGAATTTCCAAAAAGGGGAAATATATATTCCGGAGTGTCTATATAAAGGCCCAAAAACCAGCCTCAAAATAAATAGAAAATATATACAATACAAGAACAAAAAAAGTTCTGAGGCATTTGTGCCTGATCTTCGCAGGGGCCTGATTCGTCGCTAGAACCGTCGGAACCCTTAGAGACCTCTGCACCTTCGGTCTCGAAAAGTTTCTTTGCCTCAGCCTCGAGCTTTATTGATTCCTTGATCTTGGCCGACAGATCGAATCCTCTGGTGTGAATTTCTTTGAGGGTCTCCCTTATAGACAATTGCCTCACATATTTGGCATTGGCCTTCAGACGGGCCTCGACTGCTTCGACATCGACCTTGTATTGGGCCACCATCTCCTCGTTGTCGGCAGAGATTGTCTCCAGCCTGGACCTCGTCTCGTCGATCTATTATCCGAGGGCGTCCGGTTCTGCGGCGACCGAGCTCATCTGTGCTCAGAGATCTTCATTAAGCTGAGCATGCTTATCAGCTTTCTCCTTCGCCACCCCAAGCTGAACCTCTACCGAAGACAACTTTTAATGGGAGGTGTCCTTTTATGAGGCCAGCAGATCCATCTTGATCTTCCATCCATCGTCCATGGCTTGGATCTCGTCTATCTCTTTTCGAAGTTGGTCGACTTGGTCGATCTACTTTTGGACCTGCGAGGTCTTTTCATTAGCCACTATGACTAGTTCCTCATTTCTAACTTCAAAGACCTTTACCTTTTCGACCAAGTTGGCGTGCTCCCGCCTCAGGACTGATGCTTCTTTCAAAGCCCTATCTAGCTCGTCCTGAAGGTCCTTAATGACCCTATCTTGTTGCTCGCTGAGGAGCTTGTACGTGTCCCTTTTCTAGGCCTTCTCCTTGAGCTCAAGCTCAAGCTGGTTGACCTTGACATAGAACCGAATAAAGCTTTCGTGATGAAGTACCTAGGCAGGCGAACTAATGAAAGACGTGAGAGACATCAAAACCTAAGTAAAATTCAATAAGACTTAATGATGCCTTATCTGGTTCAGCACCAGCTGCTCCTCGTTGAAAAGACACGACACGTCATCCTCGTTCATTTTTGCCTGGTCCTCCTCGGTCACCAGGCATCTGGCTACCCACTGGAGCATATAGAACCCGTGCATCCTCAAGGACTGTAAGAATAATCGATCTCTTGCGACCGGGGTCCACACTTAAAGATGGAAATTGATTAATCAGTCTTGGGCTCGAACTCGGCCTACTAGCTTCCGAAGATGTATCCTTCTTCGGGACTTCCAGGTCACCCAGCCAAAAAAATCTTCCAAAGTGGACGAGTCCACATCATCAGAAAAGGAATGAAGGGGATCGTCCATGCTGTGGATCCCTTCATTGGACTTATACTTTCCTATTTGGGCCTCCTCAAGCATGGACTCAGTGTAGGAGGGTGTCCCCCCAATTTTTATTTTGCCGGGTGCTTCCTTCGGAGCGGAGCTGGCGTTCGGTGGGTCTCGGCCCCTGTCTCCACACCAGTTTCCCGAGTCTGAGATAGGTCTACCTCACGAATCTCCCCCTCGACAGACGCCTGCTCCTCGGGAGGGGTTGACCCATGGGCAATAAAAATGTCGTCTTCGGCCTCATCCCTGAGCCGAAGAAGAAAGTTAGAATCTGGCGCCCGAGAGCTGGAGCTCTTCTTGGGCTTGCGAGCCACTATTTTCTTTGGCTTCATCGTGGAGCTCGGGGAACTCAAAACATTTCTTTTCTTCTTATTCTTTTCCCTCACGGCAGCCTCGGGCTGTCCCGTAACAGATGGATCAATGGACAAGGACATGTCCTCTTCCCTTTACAAAGGCCTAAGTTATGTGGTCTTCGGCATACCTATAAAAAAAGGGAAGAAAATTCAGTATGGTGAAAGTTAAAAGCGCGATATTAACTATTCGGAGAAAAACCTTACCATGAGAATGGGCTTCCCATCGGCCCTTCAAAATCCTGCTCCATGCGCGCTCGGAGTACATCATCTGTTTGCAGATGCCCTTGATCCGCTCCTTAAGCCGGGGAACCACATTTGGAACACGGGCAACAACCGCACAACCACAAATATGAATGAGAAGAAAGGAAATGAAGAAATATTGATGCTAAAGCAGAGGTTGCACACGAGATGCATTCCACATCTCAGGGAATGGAATGAACTCGGGAGGGATCAAGTCTTTGGTCTTCACCCTAACAAAGCGTCCCTGCCAGCCCGGGTCTTGATCTTCATCAATGCTCAAAAAGGGGGCCTTGTTGGCCTAACGAGTAAGCTTTATTAGTCCCCTTCCGAAAATTCGAGGGGTGTATAAACGGAGTAGATGATCGATGGTGAACTGACGAGATTCGTTCTTATTTACTAAGTGACAAAGAAGGATCATGATCCTTCATAGGTACGGGTGGATTTTCCCGAGGCACACCTCGTACCTCTTGCAAAGATCTAAAATAACCTGGTCCGCCGCGTCTAGTTTGAAGGGATAAGAATACCCCTCCACGTGGGTAATGATAACGTCCTCAGGCCCGAGGACTACCACGTCTTTGCCTTCCCATTTACAGTCCTCTTGGACTGCGGAGAAGACATCCTCGGTAACGGAGCATACATACCTCGATGCTCCTTCACCCCGATCCACTTTGGATGAGGGTTTCTCGACCTTAAAGTCGTCCGCGATTGAGCATCCCCCGAGAATGAACATTTTCAAAGGAGGCTCGAAGGCCAGTTTTGTAGCAGCCAACTCAGTGGCTGCCGCTTCGAGGGAAACCACTTCAGGAGCAACCGCCTCAGTATCGACGGCCGGTTGGGACGATGAAGAGGCAACTTGTTGAGGAACAAATTTAGCCATTGTTATCCGGAGAAGTTTGAAAATTTAAAGAAGGAATACAAAGGTTTGAAAGAACGAGTTTGAAGGATGAAGAAGATTATGAAGATTTGAAGGAAATCCTAATAAAACCTAAGAACAACTATGAGAAACTGAAGATCAAGGATGAAGATATGAAGGTTTGAAGAAGGTTGATAAAGATAAGGAATTCGTAGGTAGAAGCTTGTTCAGAAAGTAGGAAAGGAATAGGAGATAAAAGCTTTTATATGGGAGGATCGCGTCGCTTTGCATTCAAAGGTAACCGAGCGATGGTTGACATGTGTCAGAAGTCAGAATGACGCGATTGATGGGACGTTTCGACTTCTTCATTGCGACCGTAACGTACAGAGAAGGAACCGGAGAATATCAATCGCTTCTCATTGCTTCGGCAAACCTACTCTCTAAGAAACGATAGGACAATCTGTATACTGGTAAAATCGAGGTTAAGGAGCACTCTGATTTTCCTGTGGGGGAAATGAAGCAAGGACGTAACTACAAAGAAACAAAATCAGAGGTGGGAACCTCCCGTATCTAGATCCGAACAAAGCACCTGCCCCTGAATCCATCGAGACCATGCCCTCGGACCCAATCGGAATAACGAGACCCTAGAGAGCATTGCCAAATGTTCCCACATGATTAACAAAGGTTTGTGATATCCGCGCTTGACCGAATATCACTGTGTGAATCTTGACCCGTCTCAGCAGTTGGTCAGTGATTAACAAAAAGGAAGATGTTTACCTTTCTTAGAATTGTATTTTTTTTGTAAAACGCCCCTACTATATAAATGGGAAGATCATTATTCAATACACACATTGTAATACGCATACCAAGACAATATACATTTGTTTTCTCTGCTCTAAAAGTTATTCAAAGTTCTTGATTTTACTCATAGTTCTTCATAAGTGTTTGGCTCCGAACCGAGGGTAGGTTACTTATTATGTTCATAACTCGGACCGAATATTACTACGGGTTTGGCTTGTTATTCTGACTTTAATTTGTTTGTCTGACGTCATTAATCACTTGTATTGAATTAGTCCACCACATATCCCTAAAATTGCATATAAATTCAATTGTCAGTCATTTTGAAGTGTAAACAAAGACAATATGTTTAAGTCTGTCTCATCCAAAACTTTTTGCTTACGAAATCAACAACAAACCAAACACAAACTTGTTATTTAATTTGCAATTCAAACACCACCTTGATCTTTTTCATGTACTTATTGATGGTATTAGGGATATACCGTAAGTTGGACAACGGAAAGATATGGCAACTTGGCAACAAATAGTTATTTTCTTTTAATTTGTTGTACGTACCTCCCTCATTTATTTTCTTTTCCTTTTTAGTGCAACGAGCGTGACATCTAATTTATTATTTGTACACACAATTTTGATTGGGCACATTAATAATTTTTGGTTCACTTCATGCTTTTAGCAATTGCTTGTGAACTAGTGGAAATGAAAGCTTCTTATGTTGTCAGTTGTCACCAATAATTGTTATTCATCAATCCAAAACTCGATGTATCAACCTCAAATTATTTAAAAAAGGGCCCCTCCCCCCCAACAAAAAAGCCAAAAAAAATAAAAATAAAAATAAAGTTATAGAACCGGTCAAGACCTTTCCCTTTAATGAAATATGTAATGCCTGAGAGGAAACTTTATATTAGTTATCTCCTTATTTTCTCCCATATCCATGATTACATTGTTGGACTGGTGCAAAACCGTTAATTGGTCAAAAAGAAACTAAAACGAAGTTGTATTCATTTGTAATACATCCATATCAGTCAGCTATAAGAGTTTTTATTCGGTTAATAAGAAAGACGAGATCTTCTAATCACTAATCAATGCCAGTACCCCTTATTTGTTTTCCGATTCATAGGATATTCAAATAAAGTCGACAAATTATTTAAGTCAAATTTGGATATGTGAAAAGTGGCATATAATACAAATCCTGAAATATGTGGTTTCTTATTCGTACATGTTAAAGCCCATTGAAAACTGAATTGACACTTAAAAAGATATCAGGTCGATCGATCTTAGGTTAAAGAAAGCTAAGTTGGATTGTTTACTTTTTATTTCTTTAAGATTCGTTTTCATTTTTCCTTTCCGTTTCTTGTCTTGATGGTTGTAAGAGTGTATAGTGTTTGTCGAGATGTATACTTTGTATACGAGTGAACTCAGGGTCAGCCCACACCACGACTTCCCGGTAAGTCAAACGAAGTAAGAAGTAGAATGCATGAGATAGAGGTCGAATATGAGAACTCTTTGAATCGAGGTTAGAACAGGGTATTCCCACCTGACCTGACAAGACAACACTTCCAGAACCCAGAACAAGCTCCAAGAACTCGGAAAGCACTACAAACGGTTGCCCACGACTAACAAAGGGCTGTGATATCCGCATCCAGCCGGATATCACAGTATGGATCTCGCCTGATGTCGATAGTGTATCAGTAATTGACAAGAAAGAAGGATTTTTACCTTTTTTTTAGAATTGTACTAGTGATGAAACTCTCCTACTATGTAAAGGAAAAGTTTATTATTGAATAGACACATTGTAACACACATATCAAGGCATTACAAACTTATTTCTCTATATTCTAGCTATCGAAAGGTTATTATTTTAATCATAGCCCTTCATATACATTTGGTTTCGAATCAAGAGTCCGGCCAAGGATAGAACTATATGGCTTAAATTTGAGCCCAGCCTTAAAGTCACAACTGGTTTGGTAATTTATTTTATCTTTAATTCGTTTATCTAACATTCTTGATTACTTGTATTGAATTAATTCATGTATCCTTAAAGCCGCGTACAAATTCAATTGTTATCCGTTTTAAGGGTAAGCAGTTTGACACCCACTGTGGAGTAAGGATAACAGTGGTGGTTTAATACAAATCTCTATAACACACTCTATTTTACACTTGTCTTTTAAGGTCTCAATTTCATATCAGCTTAAAAATGTGAAATTCTAAGTCTGCTCACTTGAACGTTGAGGCTGAGTCTGACCATCATGGCGAAAGCAACAATCTGGTGCCTAGCAACGACGTGCCCCCAGCTGATCCCAATGGAGTCCCAGTTGCAGACCCAATCGATGCTAACTCACATGTGGCCATCGAAGCCAACCTACCAACCGATCCCCAAAATAGCGTTCGCGGAGGAGCCTGACCAATGGCTCGAGGAGCGCCCGAAGGCGAAGGGGATGAAGTAAACTTACAGTTGATCTTTGAAATGTTGCAGGCTCAACAGGCGGTGGTAGCGCAGCTGCAAAATCAAAGCCATGCCCCTAGCAGAGTTGAGCCCGAACAATCCCAGGAAAACACCCGAAGAAATGAGCAGATCACCGAAAGACTGACAAAGGTGAGCCCGGTGTCAGTTTCGAAGTAATGAAAATGCTTGAAGCATTAATGAAACAGATGGAATCGGGTGAAAAGAAAATTGAGCAAACGACAAGAAGATGGAAACATACAATTCCAGGGTCAATCAAATCCTAGGAGCTCCCCTGTTATTGAAAGTCCTAGATTCTAAGAAATTTTTTCAAAAGCCTTTCCCTCCGAGCGCGGCACCAAAGCCAATCCTGAAGAGGTTTCGTATGCCCGATATTCCAAAAAATAATGGAACCACGAATACAAATGAGCATGTGACCTCCTACACATGCGCCATCAAAGGCAACGATTTGGAGGACGATGAAATCGAGTCAATGTTATTAAAGATGTTCGGGGAAACTCTGCTAAAAGGAACAATTATATGGTACCACAACTTGCCCCCAAAATCCATTGACTCGTTTTCTATGCTCGCGTATGCTTTTGTAAAGGCTCATGTCGGGGCCATCAAGGCCGAGACCAAAAAATTGAACCTTTTCAAGGTTAAGAAAAGAGACAATGAGATGCTCAGGGAGTTCTTGTCAAGTTTTCAAATGGAACGGATGGACTTGCCTCCGATTGCGGATAATTGGGCCATTCGGGCATTCACTCAAGGAATTAACCCCCAAAGTTCCTTGGCTTCGCAGAAACTGGAACAAAATTTGGTAGAGTACCTGGCGGTAACTTGGACTGACGTCCACAACAGGTATCAGTCAAAAATCAGAGTCGAGGACCACCAACTCGGAGCCCCTTCTGGGTCCGTTTATCCCATCAGAACCGACAGTAGGCCTAAGAGAGTCATCGATCATGAATTAAGGCCGGTACGAGATCGGTATCAAACCATACAGTACAGATCGGAAGGGAAATGGGCCCGGGTGTAACCTTATAAGGAATGAGTAGAGATGTGACCGTGGGATCAATAGTAGAAGTATGATGAGAAAGAATGGGTTCGACAAGGGAAGCACTAAGATTATCATAGTATAACTTCAACGTTGATGCATCCAGTATCGTATCAACCATTGGGGCATTAAGGAAACCAAGTGGCCTCGACTATTATAGTCCGAACCTACCTAGAGAGATCCTAACTGATGTGTAAGTAGAATGGCACTTATGGCCACAGGACCGAAGAATGCTGACAATTGAGAGAAGAAGTTTCACGGTTGTTTAATAACGGGCACCTCCAAGACTTTTTGAGTGATCAATCCAAAATCACTTCGGGAACAGGGACTCCAACAAATAGACCGAACAAGAAGAACCTCAGCACATCATCAACATGATCATTGGAGGGGCCGACGTCCCCTAGGGGCCAATGATTAAGCGCACTAAGGTATCCATCACGAGGGAAAAGCACACCCGAGATTATATTCCGCAGGGAACCATTTCGTTCAACGACGAGGATGCCGAGGGCATTGTACAACCTCATAATGATGCACTGGTGATATCCGAACTTATCAATAAATCTCGAGTTAAATGTGTGTTGATTGACCCAGGCAGCTCGACCAACATCATCAGATCAAGGGTCGTAGAATAGTTGGGGTTACAAGACCAATAGTGTCGGCGGTCCGGGTGTTGAACGAATTTAACATGGCATGCGAAACTGCTAAAGGAGAAATAACCCTGCCAGTGAACATCACCGGGATGATAAAGATATAAAATTCTACGTGATCGAATGGGACATGAGGTATAACGCCCTATTCGGAAGGCCATGGGGTCATAACATGAGGGCGGTAACCTCAACCTTACACCAGGCATTGAAGTTCCCTACGCTGGGAGGAATCAAGATGGTCTAAGAGGAGCAGCCGATCGCGAAGGAAATGTTCGCAGTCGACGAGGTGACCCCGGTACCCACGGTCTCGACATCAAAGAACATGGAGCCGACCAGTAAGGAGGAAATTAACTATAAATCACCAATATTGGTCCCGACCTAACCGAAATAATGAAGATTAGACGAGGAGGATACTTACGGAGTTCCTAGATTGTTCGTAGCTCCGGATGATTCTGATGCCACCAAATAGAAGGTCGAGGAGCTGAAGCGAGTTATACTGATTAAACACTTACCTGATCGGAAGGTATACCTGGGCACGATGTTAAATCCCCAACTCAGGAAAAAACTCATTGAATTTCTTATTAACTCCCAAGCTCAGGAAAAAACTCATTGAATTTCTTATAGATAATATAGATTTTTTCGCTTGGTCCCATCTTGACATGACATGGATCCCGCCATAGGTAACCACTCATAAGATGATCTTTGACCCAAAGTTCCATCCGGTTAAAAATAAAAGGAGACCGCAGTCCAAGGTTAAGCATACATACATCAAGGACGAGGTATCGAAAATCCTTAAAATAGGTCCATTGGGGAAGTTAAATACGTGAACTGGTTAGCTAACGTAGTGGTAGTGACTCAAAAAGGAAATAAGTTAAGAATGTGTGTGGATTATAAAGATCTGAACAACAAATGCCATAAGGATTCTTTTCCTTTTTCTAACATTGATCGGATGATCGACATGATTGTCGGGCATGAGATACTCAGTTTTCTCGATGCCTTTACCGGGTACAATCAAATTCAGATGGACCCAAGCGATCAAGAAAAGACTTCCTTTATCACTAAATTTTGCACCTATTATTAATAACGTGATGCCATTCAGATTAAAGAATGCTGGTGCCACCTATCAACCCCTAGTAAACCTAATTTTCGAAGAATATATAGGAAAATCAATGGAAGTTTCTATTGGCGACATGTTAGTCGAGTCCCTGTGAGCAGAGGACCATTTGAAATACTTGCAGGAAACCTTTGACATATTGAAGAAACACAATATGAAAAGCTTAACCTGGAAAAGTGCACATTCAAGGTCGGATCTGAAAAATTCCTCGTGTTCATCGTATCCAGTCGAGCGATCGAGATCAATCCCGACAAAATCAAAGCCATAGGAGACATCACCATGGTGGACAATGTCAAGGCCGTTCAGAGGCTGTCCGGGCGTATAGCCACTCTGGGCCAGTTCATATCAAGGTCCTCAGACAAAAGCCATCAGTTCTTCTGACTGTTGAAGAAGAGGAATACCTTTTCTTGGACTTCGAAATGCCAACAAGCTTTAGAAGAACTCAAACAGTACCTTTCGAGTCCTCCCAAGCTTTACACTCTGAAGGAGAATGAACAGTTGTACCTTTACTTTGCAGTTTCCGAGGTGGTGGTAAGTGGAGTCTTGGTCCGGGAAGAGGAAGGTTCACAATTTGCTATTTACTGTGTCAGTAGAAATCTAGATGAGGCCGAAACAAGGTATCCTCACATGGAAAAATTGGCACTCGCTTTGCTAAGCACCTCCAGAAAGATAAAACCGTATTTTCCATACCACCCCATATATGTCGTAACCTCATATCCACTGATGAACATCATGCACTAACCCGATATCTCAGGCCGGTTGGCCAAATGGGCTGTCGAAATCAGCAGGTATGATATCGAGTATCGACCCCGGACCGTCAAATCTCAAATTTTTGCAGACTTCGTGGCCGACTTTACGCCGTCCTTAGTGCCCGAAGTCCAAAGGGAATTGTTGTTGACCTCGGGGATTACATCGGGAATTTTGACCCTTATTACGGACGGTGCCTCGAACACATTTGGGTTCGGGCTCGGCATCATACTGAAACCATTTACGGGGAATGTGGTTAGGCAGTCTATTAGAACTGTGAAATTGACTAACAATGAAGCCGAATATGAGGCCATGATTGCAGGTCTTGAATTGGATAAGAGCCTTGGGGTCGAGGTGATCAAGGCTAAGTGCGATTCCCTCCTCGTGGTAAATCAAGTCAATGGAATGTTCGAAGTGAAAGAGGCCGAAGCTCTAGCTAACTTGGGTTCATCGGTTGATGATGATGAATTCAGTTCGTGAACAGCCGTATAGCTCATGAAGTCGGTAATAGAAGAAGGCTACGCCGAAGTAAACTCGACAAGTTTAACCTGGGATTGGAGGAACAAGTACATAAACTACTTGAAGAATAGGAAATTGCCCTCAGATCCCGAGGAATCGAGAGCCCTGTGTACCAAGGCTACCAGATTTAGCTTGGTTGAAGGGGCATTGTTCATAAGAACGTTCGATGGCCCGCTAGCCAGAATCTTGGGACCGGGAGATACCGAATATGCATTGAGAGAAGTTCATGAAGTCACTTGCGGAAACCATTCGCGAGCCGAATCTTTGGTTCAGAAATTAATCAGGCCCGGCTATTATTGGATCGGAATGGAGAAAGATGCTAAGGACTTTGTACAAAAATGAGACAACTACCAAAGTCACGCACCGATGATCCATTGCCGGTTCCCCTAACATAGAGATCGTTGGTTCCCCTACCATGGACATCGCCATGAGACAACCACCAAAGTCACGCACTGAGAATAGACATCGCCGGTCCCCCTACCATGGGCACGCGTTAAAGCTCAATTCATACTGTTCATGACCAATTATCTTTCTGAATGGGTCGAGGCTCAAGCATTTGAAAAGGTCCGGGAGAAAGAAGTAATTGACTTCATCTGGACCACATAATATGTCGATTTGGGATACCGGCCAAAATCGTGTGCGATAATGAAAAATAATTCATCGGCAGCAAGGTAAATAAATTTTTCGAAGATCACAAGATTAAGAAGATATTATAAACAGCTTACCACCCTAGTTGTAACAGACAGGCGGAATCAACAAATAAGAGCATTCTTCAAAACCTAAAAAAAAGGTTGACCGATGCCAAAGGGAAATGGAAGGAAATCCTGCCCGAAGTCTTGTGGCCATATCGTACAAACTCGAAGTCTAGTACCAAAGGCCACTCTGTTTTCGTTGGTCTATAGGGCCGAAGCCTTGATACCAGTCGAAGTGAGAGAGCTGAGCCTCAGATTTCAATATGCGACCGAAGATTCAAATGGCAAGGCCATGATGACGATCCTGGAACTATTGCATGAAAGGCGTGAGGCAGCTTTAGTCTAGTTGGCTGCCCAGAAACAACAGATAGAAAGATACTACAACTGAAGAGCCAACCTCTTACACTTCAAGATTGGGGACTTGGTGTTGAGGAAAGTAATATTACACACCCGTAACTCGAATGAGGGGAAGTTGGGACCGAATTGGTAAGGACCATATCGAGTCATTAGAATTACCGGCAAAGGATCATACAAACTCGAAGCGTGAAACGGTATGCAAATACCGAACAACTGGAACGTGACACACTTAAAGTGGTACTACTGCTAAGGTACGATCTCAACTACTCTTTAATCATGTTATGAGTCGGACTAGAACTTGCAGGCAACAACCAAGGATAGATGTGGCTATTAGGTCTGAAAGCACACGTTGCATTCTTTTTCCCTTGAACTGGTTTTGCCCCAAAATGGGTTTTTCGGCAAAGTTTTAACGAGGCAACAGTAAAACGTGCTAACCTAGATTCGAAGACCGGTCTCAGAACGGAGTAAATGATCGATCACTTCATCTCAAAAGTATCCGAGCCGTCTCAAGCTCAACCTCGAATTTTGGGGGCCACTACCCTCAGATTAAGGATTAAGATTTATTAGCAAGGAAAAAAGGAAAACTTTTTATGCTAGAAGCTAAAGCTTGGTGGTTAGGATTCACTGTAAGGTCCAAACGGTCATATGAACGTGCTCACATAGTCCACTCAAGCCATGATACAAGTTTTATGCGCTTTCGATCATGCACTTCAAACACTTAGAAATGAAAGAAAGTTTCGCCTTGCTATTATGCATTTTCTTGCCTCTTAAATTCCGGATCCTAGGAGGCCACGGGCTACTCCCACTTGGGGACTGTTGAGCCCAAGGGCTACCCTCTTTCAAGGACTGTCGTCCGAAGAAAGTTCGGACAACCTGGGCTACCAAATCCTAGAGGCAACAAACCTATTAGACGGTGCCCAAATACAAAAGGCTACGACCACCCTAAAACTAGAAGACGTCATAGTAGTTGAAGAAAGGGCTAAAGGTGGGCTCGGGGAAGGAAGAAATGAATTTAGAAATCCCGAAAAGGAGGAATAATCCATTTTTTGTCTTTTTGTATCCGTAGTGGAATAAGCCTTGGCATCAACATAAGCATAACTATCTCCATCCAAAACATCAGAATCCTCGTCAGCAGACGAATTCGTAGAAAGAGCTGCCACTTAATAATTTGCCGAACCAACAAACTTTTACAAAAAAGTGCAAACTAGGGTGATCGTAGATCAGGGGAAGGTTTAGAATCCTATGGGAAAAGATAGGTAAGCAAAAGTGACTAAAGGCTACCAAGACTTTAGAGGCCACTCATAATTACTGAAACACCACCCAGAACGAAATGCGCCGTCAATGAAGTCGGTCAGTCAAGCCTGATCTTCGACCACACCCTTAACACTAATCTAGAAGCATTGATACACGAAAACCGGAATTATGAGCTTCGGCAACAGGATCCAAACCCCTTTCGAGAAGCTAGAAAAGCATCTGATGGTAAAGTGGAAGCTAAAGGATATAGGGCTACCACCCTCCAAATAAAGATCTAGATACAGAGTCGAAGAAAAGGTAGGGTGTTTCGTTTTGGAAATAAACAACTCGGAAAGCTTGATCCGTGACGTCGCATAGCTCTTTAGGAAGGCAGTAAGAACAAGATTTCATAGAGAAGCGCCATAAAAAATAGAAGCCAGCCAGTTCCAGCAGAGTCAAAGTCAAATAAGAAGGGCCTTGAGCTCGATACTCCTTCTTCAAGCTATC
Organism: Nicotiana knightiana; assembly: GCA_005239525.1. Taxonomy (NCBI): domain Eukaryota; kingdom Viridiplantae; phylum Streptophyta; class Magnoliopsida; order Solanales; family Solanaceae; genus Nicotiana; species Nicotiana knightiana. The sequence goes on along the minus strand of ML435165.1, from coordinate 25,947 downwards.
ACGCCCATCCAAGCCTATTGCTTCTGTAACATCAAAAAGAAAAGACTGACCGCTAGTACTACTTTCACTACTACAGCTAGGGTCTCTTCCACTCAGATTCTTTCCTTCGCTTTAGGGAAGGTTTAAAGTGAAGCCGAACGAAGGAGACTTAAGTTAATTGCTCATTCCCCGGCTACAGAGCATGCCACTATGCTTTATACATGCAATTGCTTTCCTTGGCACTGTAGTTAGTGACTTGTAGAAGCTCGTAATAAGAAAGTAAGGCCTTTATAAGAACTCGAAACCTGTTGAAAGGTTACCCTCGGCAAAAATATCGGCTAAAATCGCTTAAGCATCTTGAAAAAATTTCTGGCCACACCGAGCTTTCAAAGCCTCGAGCAAACAAAGTTGTATCGAGGTTAGGCACTATTCGTACCTCTGAAAAATGAATGCCCTATAACTACATCTGCTTATATGCTAAGGCATTAGAAACATAACACAAATAGAAATTGCGAAAAGATGCTGGAAAAGTATAGATACGATATTTCCAAAAAGGGAAAATTTCATATATATATTCCGGAATATATTTATAAAGGCCTAGTAAAAATGGCCTCAAAATAAAAAAGAAAAAAAAATATAAATTAGACAAAAAACTAAAAGAGTTCTAAGGCACCTACGCTTGGTCTTCATCGGGGCTCGACTCGTTGCCAGAATCCTCGGAACCCTCGGAGCCTCGAAAACCTCGGAGCCCTTGAAACCCTCAGTGCCCTTGGAACCCTGGAGCCTTTGGCACCTTCAGGCTCGTAAAGCTTCTTCACATCGACCTTGAGCTTTTTGGCTTCCTCGATCTCAACCGACAGGCCAAAACCTCGGGCATGGATCTCTTCGAGGGTCTCTCTTCAGGAAAGCCTTTTCATATGTTTGGCCTTCGCCTTCAAGTGATCTTGACTGCCTCCACATCGGCCTTGTATTGGGCCACCATTTCTTTGGCATCGGCGGAGGTTGTATCCAATTTGGACTTCACCACCTCATATTATCTAACGAGGGTGTCCCGCTCTACGACGGTCGAGCTTAGCTGTGATAGGAGATCGTCATTCACCTTTGACCACTTGTCAGCTTTGTCCTTCGTCATTCGGAGTTGGTTCTCAACCGATGCCAGCTTTGCGTTAGCGGTTTCCTTCTCTGAAGCCAACAAGTCGATCTTGCTTTTCCACTCGTCGGCCATGACCTAAACCTCATTCATCTCGGCTCGGAGTTGGTCGATCAGGTCGATCTTCTATTCGACCTAGGAGGTTGTGTTGTTATTTACCATGACTAGCTCCTCATTTTTATCTTGAAAGACTTTTACCTTCTCAAACAGGTCGGCAGGTTCCCGCTTCATCAGGTTCAAAGCTTCCACCTGAGCCCTGTGTAGCTCGGTCTGATGATCCTTGACGACCTCGTCCTACTGCTCACTGAGAATATTGTACATGTACTTCTTCCGAGATGGTTGATTTCAAAGCGGTACTGGAGGAAGCTCTCATGGTAAAGCACCGAGGCCTGCAAAAAAAAAATGAAAACAGTAAGAAATATCTAAACCTAAGTGGAATTCACGAGGGAGTGTTGATGTCTTTCCCGGTTTAGCTCCTGTTGCGCCTCGTTGAAAGGAATTGACGTGCCCATATCGTTCATATTTACCTGGTCCTCCTCGGTCACCAGGCATCGAAGGTAGCTGGCTATGCCCACTGGAGCAGATAGAACCCGAGCATCCTCCGGGACCGTGAGAATGAATGTTCCCTTGTGGTCGGGGTCTATACTTGGAGCGGGAAATTGCTTCACCAGTTTCGGGCTCGAACTCGGCTCACTAGCTTTCGAAGGCGCGTCCTTCTTCGGGATCTCCAGGTCACCCAGCCCGGAAAAGTCTTCCAAAGTGGACATATCCACGCCATCGGAAAAGGAGTGGAGAGGGTCGTCTGTGCTATGAACTCCTTCACTTGACTTTTGCTAACCCACTTGGGCCTCTTCAAGCATGGACTCGATATATGAGGGCATCTCAATGATGTATATCACATCGGTCGCCTCCTTTAGAACAGAAGCGGCTTCTCGGGAGGTCTCAAACCCCGTCTCCATTTCAGCCTCTCGAGTTGGAAGGGGATCGACCTCGTGGCTCTTTTCCTCGGTTGCTGCTGTTCCCCTGCAGGGTTCGATCTGTGGGCGACAAAGGTTTCATCTTCTTCAGACTCATCCCTGAGCCTGCGAAGCGAGTCAAAGTCCGGCACTCGGGGCTTAGTAGTCTTTTAGGGCTTACGAACCCAGGAAGCCGCCCTCTTTTTTGGCTTCACCTCGGGACCCGAGGAGCCCGAGGGATTTCTTTTCCTCTTATTCTCCCCCGTGAAATCCCTAGGCTGTCTTGTAATGGAGGGATCAACAGATAAGGATATATCCTCGTCCCCTTCCAGCAGCCTAAGTTCGTTGGTCTTAGGCAAACTTATGAAGTAAAGAGAAAAGGTCAATGTTATTTAAGTTTGGGGCATAGTAATAGCTATTCAAATGAGAGCCTCACCATGAGAATATGCCTCCCATCTAACCTTGAAAAGTTTGTCCCACGCGCGCTCGAAGTATGACATCTGCTTGCATATTCCTTCGATCCACCCCTTGAGTCAGGGGACCGCATTGGGAACCCGGGAAACAGCTGCACCACCACAAATACTTTTGGTAAGAAAGGAAGTAAAGGATAATTGAAACTTAAGAAAAGACTACACTTACGAGATACATTCAACTTCTCGAGAAATGGCAGGAACTCGGGAGGGATAAAGTCATCATTTTTTACCTGAACAAAGCGTCCCTGCCAGCCTCAGTCTCGATCCTCATCGATGCTCGAAAAGGGAGCCTTGCTGGCCCGGTGGACGAGCTTGATTAGTCCCCCTAAAAAAATTTGGGGACTGTACAGACAGAGTAGGTTATCGAGGGTGAACCAAGGAGATTTGGTGTTGTTCACAAAATAAAGTAGGAGGATCACGATCCTCTAAGAGACATGTGGATTTGCCCAAGGCACACCTCGTATCTCTTGCAAAAGGCCAGAACTACTGGGTCTGCTGGGACTATCTTGAACGGATAAGTGTAAACACCTAAATAACCCTCCACATAGGTAGTAATATCGTCCTTAGGCCCGGGGAATACGACGTCCTTGCCTTCCCATTTCCAGTCCTATCGGACTATGGGAAGGCTATCTTCGGTAATGGAGCATATGTATCTCGATGCTCCTTCACCTTGGTCTTGTTTGGCTGAGGCCTTCTCGACCTTGAAGTCGTCCCCAATTGAAAAACCCCCGAGTATAAAGCTTTTCATGGGGGGGGATCTGGGTCACTTCGGGATCAGTCGCTTCGTGAGAAACGACCTCGAGAGCAGCCGTCTCGAGCGAAACCATCTCGGGAACAGCTACCTCGGCATCTACGGACGAGTGGGAAGATGAAGAGGCAACTTGTAGAGGAACTGATTTGGAAGTCTTAACCATTGTGATCTGGAAAATATGAAGATTTGAAGGAACAATATGAAGATTTGAAGGAAATGTATGAAGGTTTGAAGAAAAAAGTATGAAGTTTTGAAGGTAGGATGAAGATCCGTCTAGAAACCTAAGAACAATTATAAATATTTGAAGATCAAAGATAAGAATATGAATATTTTGAAGAGTTGATAGCCGCTAGAGAATTCGAAGATAATATCAAGGATTGTATAGTAGAAGAAATACAAAAGGTCGAAGCTTTTATAGGAGAAAATGTAATCAAAACACGACGTTTCACATTCAGATGTGACCAGCCGATGATCGACACATGTCTGAAGTCTGAACGATGCGACTGATGGGACGTTTCAGCTTATTCATCATCTCGGTTGTAACATACAAAGGAAAGAACCGGGGGGTCATCTATCATTTCCCATCATTTCGGCGAACCTACTCTCTAAGAAACGAGAGGACTATCTGTATACGGGTGAACTCGGGGTCAACGCACAACCCGACTACCCGATAAGTCAAATGAAGTAAGAAGTATGAATGTATGCGATAGAGACCGAATATGAGAACCCTTTGAATCGAGGCTGGAACGAGGTATTCGCCACCGGGCCTGACAAGACAACACTCCCCGAACCTGGAACGAATTTCAAGACCTAGGAAAGCACTACAAATGGTTGCACACGACCAACAGAGGGCCGTGATATCCGCACCCAAACGGATATCTCGGCAAGGATCTCACCCGATGTCGATAGTGAATCAGTAATTGACAAGAAAGGAGGTTTTTTTTTACCTTTTTTAGAATTGTACTAGGGATGAAACTCTCCTACTATATAAAGGGGAAGTTTTTTATCCAATAGACACATTGTAACACGCATATCGTGTCAATACAAACTTATTTCTCTGCTTTCTAGCTATAGAATGGTTCTTATTTTAATCATAGTCCTTCATATACGTTTGGATTCTAATTGAGGTTCCGGTCAAGGATAGAACTATTGTTCAGTTTAACTTCGAGCTCGGCCTTAATGCCACAACTGGCTTGGTCATTTATTTTATCTTTAATTCGTCTATCTACAATTCTTGATTACTTGTATTGAATTAATCCATGTATCATTAAAACCGCGTATAAATTTAATTGTTATCCGTTTTAAAGGTAAACATACTTATTTGGATAGGCCAATATTTACGTAATAATCAAAGAGTTCGCATATGAATAAGAATTTTGTTCTTTTTATTTTTTGGTCAACCGACGACATAACATTAAATTTAAATACTGGTTACATTACAAGGAGCATCAACAACAGATTCCCCTGAATTACAAAAGGAGCATGTAGGGGGCTATGTGCTTGATCTACAAAAAGACATTCATTTGATGGATCATCTAAACAAAAACTAAGGGGAACATGTGGAGCCGCTGCCGATATTTTTTGTGAGTAAACAATGCCTCGTTGGTCTGTATGTAAATTGTATTCCAAAAAAGGTGGTGTTCATGTAGTAGATGCAAAGCAGTTCCCAAGGCCATAGATGTTCCATGCTTGGCTAAGAGCTATTAGCTACGCTGTTCTGCTCCCTGTAAGTATGCATGATGTGCGGGCTACCCAGCTGCTGTAACAAGTATCTGCAATCGTATAGTAGTGATGAATGTTGTATGTTATTGTTTTTTAACATAAAAATTACCTCAGTGGAGTCGATATTGATTTCCAGTGCCAAGGGTTATCATGTGCTGGCTAGTAAACTGTTTTCCTGTAGCCATAAAAAAAGAAGAGAACATTGTAGTTGTTTATGATAAATTCATGATCAGCTATACGCGCCACACTTGTTCTGTTCTTCTTTTTCATTTGTATATTGGAATTATTGTTCTGCTCTAGTTAATGTTGATCACACTCATCATTTTCAAAATATAATTCATTCGCTTGTTTGATGGGTGGTTTTAGCTGATGTTAGCTCTTTCTTGGCAATTCTTGCTGAAGAGCCACCATTTGTTAGGTACACACATTTTGGTTCCATTATATCAATGTTGTCATCTTTCACAAGTGGTTGCTGTGTATGCATTTATTAAACAACTTTGTGCGTAAGCTAGAGAGAAAAGGGAGAGTAGCTTCCCCATAGCTTGTACAGAGTAGGTTCATGAAATCACGACTTCACAAAAAATAAAAAAATAATTTTGTTTTTTTATCCACATTTGATATTGACATCAGATCACTACATCATTTAATTATATTTAAGTAGTATCTTGAGGTAAAAATACACATTAAATTTATAATTAGAAAATAAAGTGTATGTTAAAAATGCATGTGAATCCATTTATTGGTTTTAATGTAAACATGGAGTACCTAAAAACAAATTATAAAACCACACAGCCTGCGTGGATTGCGCTTGATTTGTCTTATATCAAGTTTGGCAACCAAACACGCGTGGTCGTGTGGACTTGCAGTTGCCATTTCTATTCAGAAAGGGGTCACATTTCAAACATTTTGCTTTCAAATGAAAACATGAATTATATTTATCGTTGTATAGTAGAGCCACTTAATATCTCGGAAACGTAGTAAAAAATTCAAGCATTCCTAAAAGTCCACTTTGGTGACAAAATACGAAATTAAAGAAGTTGGTCAAGTTTTTAACTAGGACTGGACGCGGACGTACGTGATATTAATATTTTTTTGTCTAAGAGTTATGTAATTTTATATTATGAGTACAAAGGAATGTTCAAATTTTAAATTTAATGAGTTTAATATTTTAAATTCGTTGAACTTATAAGTTCAAAATTTAATATTATTATACATTTCAATAAGATTTGTTTTTATATATATATATATATAAGCCAAAAAAAGTATGCTCGCTCAAACTAGTATTGAATACTGTTGATCATTAACCTTTTGCTATTTTGTAGCAGTACTTTTGATACACCTATTTGCATTTAATAGAGGTAAGGTCTGCGTACAGATTATTCTCTCCAAACTCTATCTGTTGGGATCAAACTGAATTTTTTATTATTGTTGTTGTTGTACTTTTGATAACTCAACTTGCACAACCAATTATTTAAACCAGCAGAAATTGCTCCAAACATGCATGTGCACACTTTGGAGGTTTTGGGATGATTCGGTCTTTAGGTTTTAAAATCGCCAAAGCCAGCCTGTGCTCAGCCCTTTCCGCATTTTGTAGACTAAAGTAAATATTAATTTTCAATTTAGTCCACCTTTTTCTTTATCCTTTCTTGAAATAATTCAAGACTCCAATTATGGTGTGAAAACTTTTCCTTTTATGTTTTTTGTACGAATTACAATTTGAACACAATGTACATCAATTCAAACTAAAGAATGTTATGAGTTCATTTTGTTAGTGACACGGGCTATGCATCTTGAATCAATAAGGCAAGGGTGAAAGTGTAAAACCCTAATTGATAACAAATAGCCTCCAAAAATTCAAACGAGTAAGAGAGAAATTTGTCCTTGCGAGACACAAGTGCAATTTGGCGGTCGAATTAAAAGTTACAATTCAAACCACAGTGTTACAAATTTTAGCTTAAGCGGTTGGATAAATGGATAATTAAGTCAATTCACTATAATTGAGGAAAATGATAAGAAAGTGAAACATACAACTCCCGAGTTGATCAGATACCGGGGGCACCACCAATTTTGAAAGGAATGGATTTGAAGAAATTTGTACAGAAGCCGTTTTCTCCAAGTGCGGCTCCGAAGCCATTTCCAAAAAGTTTCTTATGCCGGATATACCTAAGTACAATGAGAGCACCGATCCCAATGAGCATGTCACCTCCTATACATGCGCCATCAAAGGTAACGATTTGGAAGATGATGAGATCGAATGTGATCTATTGAAGAAGTTCGGAGAGACTCTATCGAAGGGAGCAATGTTTTGGTACCACAATCTACCACCAAATTCCATTGACTCATTTGCCATGTTAGCGGATTCTTTCGTAAAGGCACATGCCAGGGCCATAAAGGTTGCGACGAGGAAATCAGACCTTTTCAAAGTAAGACAAAAGGATAATGAAATGCTTCGGGAGTTCGTGTCCCGATTTCAAATAGAACGCTTGAAGTCGCCACTAGTCACAGATGATTGGGATGTTCAAGCTTTCACTCAGGGGTTGAATGAACGAAGTTCGATAGCATCACGTCAAGTGAAGCAAAATTTGATCGATCCGACGGTGACCTAGGCACGATGCACATAATTGGTATCAATCGAAGATCAAGGTCAAGGATGACCAATTAGGAACTCCTTCCGGTTCCGTATATCCGAAAAATTCCGCAGCCAGAAATCAAAGGGACATAGATAGGAAACCTCGGTCGAACAAAGACCAATATCAACCATACATCGTAGATCACAGGAACGACGACCCTAGACGCAATTCCACCTGAAATGATCAAAGAAGTGACCGAGGACAGAGTTCTCGAAGACTCATGAGAAAAAATGATTTTGATAAGCATGCCGATCCCACAAAGGCACCTCGATTGTCGAAGTATAACTTTAATGTCGATGCATCAGGTATTGTATCGGCAATTGGAAGAATCAAAGATACTAGATCGGCACTTTCGACATCAAAGAGATCGGATGTCAAAGGAAAAAGGAGGCCAAATAGCAACCACAACCACCATCCTCGACTGAATCGGAGAAGCAGTGAATGGAAGAAGAAGATGACGATTATTGGATCCCTTGAACCTTCATTAGCCCCAAAGATCCCAACGCCACCAAATCAGTAGTCGAAGAGCGGGAACAAGTTATATTGATCGAGTACCTGCCCGAACAAAAGGTATACCTGGGTACGGGGTTAACCCCCCAAACTCAGAAAGACACTTATTAAATTTCTTATTGCTAACATGGATTATTTTGCTTGGTCCCACTTAGATATGACATGGATCCCACCAGAGGTAACAACACATCAATTGAGTTTTGGGCCCGAAGTTCAGGGCAGTGAAACAAAAGAGATGGCCCTAGTCCGAGGTAAAACAAGCATTCATCAAAGATGAGGTAACTAAACTTCTCAAAATAGTATTCTTGCTTCCCGAATGATTAGTAAATGTAGTCGTATTTCCTAAAAAAGGGAACAAACTTAGGATGTGTGTAGATTATAAGGAGTTAAACAAGCCATTCCCCAAAGACTCTTTTCCTTTGCATAACATCGATCATATGATCGATGCCACGACCGACCACGAGATTCTTAGTTTTCTCGACGCCTATTCCGGGTAAAACCAAATTCAAATGAACCCGGAAGATCAGGAAAAGACTTCATTCATCACTAAGTATGGCACATATTGCTATACCGTAATGCCTTTTGGGCTAAAAAACGCAGGTGCTACTTACCAACGCCTAGTAAATAAAACATTCGGAGAACAAATAGGTAAGTCAATGGAAGTATATATTGATGATATGCTAGTTACGTCCCTGCTCGCAGAGGACCATTTGACACATTTGCAGGAAATGTTCAAGATACTGAGAAAATACAACATGAAGCTTAACCCCAAGAAACGTGCTATCGGGGTCGGTTCGGACAAGTTCCTCGGATTCATGGTGTCAAATCGAGGGATCGAGATCAACCCCGATAAAATCAAGGCTATCGAAGACATCATTATCGTGGACATCGTTAAAGCCGTACAAAGGCTGACAGGGTGGATAACTGCCTTAGGTCGATTCATCTCGAGATCGTCAGATCGGAGCCATAGGTTCTTCTCACTACTCCAAAAGAAGAACAATTTTGCCTGGACCCCGGAATGCCAACAGGCGTTAGAAGAATTAAAATGACATCTCTCGAGCCCACTATTGCTTCATACTCCAAAGGCAGATGAAAAGTTCTACCTATACTTAGTGGTCTCGAAAATTGCGGTAAGTGGTGTCCTAGTTCGAGAAGAGAAAGGTACGCAATTTCCTGTTTATTATGTAAGTCTAACTCTAGGAGAATCAGAAACTCGACATCCACATTTAGAAAAATTGGTGCTTGCTCTAATAAGCACCTCTAGGAAGTTAAAACTGTATTTTCAATGTCACCCAATATGTGTGATAACCACTTACCCCCTTCGTAATGTTTTACATAAGCCCGAACTGTCGGGCCGATTGGCCAAATGGGCCATCAAACTCGGTGGGTATGATATCTAATATCAACCTCGAATGGCCATCAAGTCTCAAATTTTAGCAAACTTCGTGGCCGACTTTACGCCATCTCTAGTACTCGAAGTCGAAGGGGAACTTTTGTTAAAATCGTGTATATCATCAGGGGTTTGAATGTGAAAGGGTCCGGGCTAGGCATCATTTTGAAGCCGCCCATGGGCAACACTATTAGGCAATCTCAAAACTTCTAAGTTGACTAACAATGAGGCCGAGTACGACGCCATGATTGCAGGTCTCGAACTAGCTAAAAGCTTGGGAGCGGAAGTCATCGAAGCCAAATGCGACTCCCACTAGTAGTAAACCAAGTAAACAGAACCTTCGAGGTTCGAGAGGATAAAATGCAAAGGTATTTGGATAAGCTGTATATGATATTATATCGTTTTAAAGAATGGACTTTGCAGCATGTACCTCGAGAACAGAACAGTGAAGTCGATGCCCTTGCAAATCTGGGATGATCAGTCGAGGATCACGAAGTCAGCTCGGGGACTGTCGTTCAACTCTCGAGATCAGTAATCGACACGCCGAGATAAACTCCACAAGCCTAACATGGGATTGGAGGAATAAATATATAAAGTTTTTGAAAAGCGGAAAGCTCCCATCGGACCCTAAGGAATCGATGTCTCTACGAACAAAAGCTTCTCGATTCACATTGGCTGAGGATGGAACCTTATACATGAGGATGTTCGACGGACCGTTAGCAGTATGCTTGGGATCAGGGGACACCGACTGCGTTCGATGAGAAGTTCACGAGGGTACTTGTGCGAACCACTCCGATGCCGAATCACTAGTTCACAAAATCATCAGAGCAAGATACTATTAGGCCAATATGGAGAAGGACACTAAAGAATTCGTTCAAAAATGTGAGAAGTGTCAAAGGTATACACTAATGATCCACCAGCCCGGAGAGTAACTTCATTCGGTCCTATCCCCATGGCTATTTATCGTTGGCCCTCTTCCATCGGCCTCAGGTAAAGCTAAATTCATTTTACTTATGACTGACTATTTTTCTAAATGGGTTGAAGCACAGGCCATCGAAAAAGTCAGAGAAAAAGAAGTTATAGACTTCATCTAGGATCACATCATATGCCGGTTCGAGATACCTACTGAGATTGTATGCGATAATGGAAAGCAATTCATCAGCAGTAAGGTAACAAAGTTTTTCGAAGATCACAAAATAAAAAGGATCTTATCGACACCATATCATCCTAGAGAAAATGGACAAGCCGAATCGACAAACAAGACCATTATTCAGAATCTGAAGAAAAGGCTGAACGACGCCAAGGGAAAATGGAGAGAAATTCTACCCGAAGTCCTTTGTGCATATCGAACAACGTCAAAATCCAGTACGGGCACCACCGTTCTCCTTAGTATACGATGTCGAAGCCTTGATTCCGGTCTAAATCGGGGAACCAAGCGCCAGATTTTGCTACACAACGGAAGAATCAAATCACGAGGCTATGAATGCTAGCCTCGAACTACTAGATTAAAAATGAGAAGCTGCCTTTGTTCGAATTGACGTGCATAAACAACGAATCAAAAGGTATTATAATCGGAGGACCAAACTTTGCCACTTCAGAATTGGGGACTTGGTTTTGAGAAAAGTCACCCTCAACACTCGAGACCCTAACAAAGGAAAACTCGGACCAAATTAGGAGGGACCATATCAAGTCATGGATGTCGTCTGAAAAGGATCCTACAAGCTTGGCAAGATAAATTTCGAGAAACTACCAAACAATTGGAACATCTCACTCCTCAAATGATATTATTGTTAAGGTATGACCTTCTTCTTTTTCATTTACATTTTACACTAACTTATTTTCAGGTGTTCGAGCGAAGGTATCGAAGTTCTCATCAAGCAGGAAGATATTAGGACCTTAAAGCACGCATTGCACTCTTTTTCCCTTCGGTCGGTTTTATCCCAAATGGGTTTTCCGATAAGGTTTTTAACGAGGCAACCTTTGTTCGTGCTGACTTGGAATATCCGAAGTTTCTTTACAATCAAACCTCGAATACTGGGTGTTGATACCCAATTTTCCCATACAGATTTTGTAAATATATATATATATACTTTCAAAATAGTACACGAGCATCAATAGGTATTTTCTGTAATTTTTAAAAGATTCTATGATATAAATAATTATTAATTGCATCACAAATAATTTTATAATTATTTATTATTTAATTTTTATCATTTATGTTCATATTAAGCTTTAAACATTTTATGTATAATTATATTTGCATCTTTAGGCTATAATTGTAATATTTTGCAATAATAGTCACATATATGCATAATTACCTTATTTACACAGAAAATGACTTTTTATATTTTTATAATGTTAAGTAATTATTTTAGATTATTTTCAGGTACAAATGAAATTTTTATTATTTATTAATTATTTTTTATAAACTATTTTATTAATGTAATTGTGTATTTAAAACATAGCCCCTTTGCCTAATTAATTTCGGACCTAGCCTGCCCATTACCCCAGCCCAATACAACCTAACCCATTAACCAACCCAATACCCATACCCGTCCAACCCATACCCACACCCATTTGAAAGAACCGACCCAAGCCCTTGTAAAATCCCGATCAACGGCTCCTAATTAATTCCCCCTTTAACTTATCATCTCCATAACCCTAAGCCATTTTCCGCCAAATGCCGCCCTCAAACACTCTCGTCTCCCCCTTTCTCTTATCAAACCATAATCCACCGTCACCCATCTCCCATTCGATTACTACCAGAAATGGAATCGTTCCTTGATCCCTTACCATATCTGGTCTTACCCCTTTACCAACTACTCGTTTTTTATATCACCTGACTGGCTTTCCTCACATGGAAAGTTGATCTTGAGAGATTTGAACCTAATCTGGTTCAAAACCTCTAATATATTGATTGTTTCCGTCTGAGTTCATCCTAACCTCTGTGAGTACGAATATTTTTCGTATCTTTCAACTGGGGTTTCAAATCTCTGGTTCAAATTCATTTCAGCTTATTTTAATGATATTCTTCATCTAAATTTACTCTGTTACTGACGAATCCGCCTATTTTTAGTTAGATCTTTTACTTACTCTAAAACAAGGGTTCAGATCTTTCCAGATCCAAAATGATTTTCCATTCTTCCTTTATCTATATCTGTGCATTTTTTAATCATAATTTCTGTGGTTATTTACGCCGATCTTACTTACCCTAAAATTTAGGGTTTTGATTTTTCAAAATCAAACCAAAATATGGTTCAAACTTTAATTATTTACGTCTATATGTCTTTTATTATAGCTCTTTTGTATTTCTGCCTATTTTCCACTTAGATTAATTGAGGGTTCTCGATTATTTAATTATTTTTCCTTTAATGTTTCTGTCTATCTATATCTATGATTCTCTCCGCTAATTGTTGATTAATTTTACCCCAAAATTAGGCTTTTGAAATCTTTACTGAGATTTCAGTCCTTCCTTTTATGGTATGGTACTGATATTTCCTTTTTGGTTCGATTTATTTGTTCTCATTATTCCATTACCTTGTTTTATCCGGCATTTTGAATATTGATTGATTATTTATAATACCTTCCCTAATTTAAGTAATACTTGCCTGATTATATGTTGTTATGTTCTGTTAATTGATTGAAGCTGACCTTAAATTGACTATGGAATTATTTTCATTCCTTAATTATATATGATTGACTTATTACCTTATTTGTCTGCTTAATTCAGTGCTATTTAAACCCCTTCTCCCTCTCCCCTTAGAGAGACTCGAACTCTCATACTCTCACTAAAACTTAATCTCTCTCTTGTGTTCTGATTTCTGTGCTAAGCGTCTCTTGTTTTGGCCAGCCAAAAGCCAAGGCCAAATTAATCTGGATCTTAACTGCTATTGCACATTTACTTGCTTTTTTCTCAACCGGTATGCCCTAATGATGTTTAACTTAAAATGAATATATTTCTATGTATATCGCCTCGTGTTTTACTTTTGTTTCGTGAGTTTTAAATGTTAAGTGTGATGATTTATATTGATTTGAAGTATTTTTATGTTTAGGAATGATTCGGGATCGATCAGGGGTGAAACGCGCGAAATTAGAGCCAAAACGGACGAAAACGTAAAAACCGGGCAAATTGGCGATTTTGGGCGCCACAGGCAGGACAGGGTGCGACCTGTGGCGCTGGAGGCAGAATGGAAATTGGGGAAGCTCCCTGGTGGGCGTTCGGCGCTAGCCAGGGCACTGATGACGAGTTTTTTGTCCTATTTTGCCCGGGACACGGTTATTTCGGCCCTAACCCTACCCAACACGTATAAAAGCAAGTCTATGGTTATTTTTGAGGGATTCATGCCACTTTGGAGAGAAGATATACACAAAATTGCTAGGGAACGTGGGATTATCGCTTTTCTTCATCTTCTAGTATTTACAATTAATTCAACACTTATGCAATTGTTTGATTTTAGCATGAGTGGCTAAACACCCATTGTTCTGGGGTTGTGGTTTAGCCATGAATATTGTTATTCGACATTAACTTAACCTTGATTATAGTTCACTCAATATATGGTTGTTTCTTCAATTCTGTGTTTAATT
>ML435165.1:0-11608 GCA_005239525.1 Nicotiana knightiana | reverse complement strand
TTCTAATAGATTAATCTCATAGGAATATAGGCGTTAATCTATTGAGAATAGGCGAGTAGTGCTTCGGGAGAAGGTTATGAGAGAATTTATCGATTAGTTAGCAACCATGAGTGAATTATATGAAAGAGAGAGTTAATTAGAATGCAATATGAGTGGTGAATTGATCACAACCCTGGAATATTTGTCTCTACTGAATACACAACAATACTCTCGTTACTTGATAATTAGTTATTTCATATAATCGTAGTATAAAATAATTACATTCCCTGATTTTATTTTGGCTTGATTAAATAACAATTAGAGTGATTTATTGAGTAGTTTACACAAGTCCCTGTGGGTTCGACATTCGATTTAATATTATATTACTTGCTACGACCACGTATACTTGTGTGTGTGTTTGGGACGAACAAGTTTTTGGCGCCGTTGTCGGGGACTTAAATATGGACTACTTTCTAGTTTTTGCTTTAATTGTTTATTTCATTGATTCTAACGTTACATGATTTTTGCTCTAATCTCAAGAACTTCGATTGGATTCATAGGGTCAGAAGCCAGGAAAGACTTGACAGCTTTGACCCCGAACCTGAGAGAACATTTCACAGGAGGTTGAGGGAAGCAAGGGATACGGACAATATTCAAGACCTCATTCAAATTCCTGTGAACATGGCAGAAGACCAACACATGGCCGTTCAGGAGGTAGAAATGCCCAGTATTGCTAATGTTACCTCCAGCATCGTGAAGCCCAGAATCAATGGGCACTTTGAGCTGAAACAAAGCATGATCCAGTTACTTCATGCAAACGGGCAGTTTATGGGTCTTCCGCACGAGGATCCTCAGCAACACATTTTGAACTTCTTGGAGATTAGTGATACTTATATCACTAACGGGGTCATGCCGGATTATGTGAGGCTCACGCTTTTCCCATTCTCTCTGTTGGGAGAAGAAAAGCGGTGGCTAAAGGCAGAACCAACTAATTCCATTACAACATGGAGCCATTTGGCGAGAAAATTTCTGGCAAGGTTCTTCCTTTCAGGCAAGACTGCAAAGATCAGAAGTGAGATAGTCTCCTTTAAACAGAAAGCAGGCAAATCTTTATACTCAGCATGTGAAAGGTTCAAGGGGCTACTCAGAGACTGTCCTCATCTCAATCAGACAAACGAAGTGTTAGTTAACACTTTCATTGAGGGGCTCCATCCCCAAACAAAAATTGTGGTAGATGCAGCACCTGGAGGTCAGGTATTGGAGAAGAATTATGATGAAATATTTACATTATTGAATAAATTCTCCAAAAGCAGTCCAGTGGCAAGGAGAGATGGGAAGGAATGTGGTTCAAAAGTCACTAGGGGTTCTGAACTAGATGTTGTCTCAGCATTGTCAGCTCAGATCTCTACATTGACTAACCAAGTCAATCAGACGAACCTGATCATTAACAAGCAACAGTCTCAACCACTGCAACAAGCCCAACCAGTGCAACAGATTAAGGTATTTTGTGAAGTCTGTGGAGAGGGTCACATGAGCAATATATGCCCAACAAATCCAGAGTATGTATATTTTTGTGGGTAATGTAAATCGAGACCAAACAAATCAGTATGGGGACACTAACAATCCCAACTGGAGGAACCACCCAAATTTCTCTTGGGGTGGAAATCAAGGCAATCAGAATCAGTATCGGCCTCAAGCACCTCAACAACAATACATACCACCTCAGGCTGAACAATCAGCTAGCCTTGAGGAGATTATGAAGAGAATGATGAACGACCAACTTGCTTTCAATCATAAAATAATGGCTGATCACCAGGCCCAAGCAGCAACAATGAGAAACTTGGAACGTCAAATGGGACAACTTGCCAGTTCCCAAAATACTAGACCAACAGGAGCTCTTCCTAGTGATACTGAGCCTAATCCTAAGGCTTAAGTCAATGCAATTACCTTGAGAAATGGAAGAGTACTAGAAGAAGTTCCAAAGAAATAGAAGAATACAGCTCATCCTGAAGGAGAATTATCTCCCAAGCCAGTTGAGGGGAATGAGAAAGATATTAAAGGACCCGAGCCAGTAATTGAAACAAGGCCACCACCTCTGTTTACACAAAGACTGCCGAGGCAAAAAGATGATGCTAAGTACAAGATATTCTTAGATATGTTGAGCCAAGTGAGTGTGAATTTGCCTTTGGTGGAAATTTTGCAAGAAGTGCCTAAGTATGCGAGGTATCTTAGAGATATTGTGGCAAATAAACGAATACATGCAGAGTTCAAAACAGTTTCACTTACTGAAGAGTGCAGTGCCAGAGTTCAGAGTAAACTTCCTCCTAAGTTGAAGGATCCCGGGAGTTTCACAATTCCTTTGTCTCTTGGAAAACAAGAAGTTAGTAGAACCCTGTGTGATTTAGGGGCTAGTATAAATTTGATGCCATCTTCTTTGTTCAAGAAACTCGGATTGAGGGTTCTTATACCTACCACAATCACGTTATAGTTAGCAAATAGGTCCTTAATTATGCCGGAAGGAATTATTGAGCATGTGCTAGTTCGAGTGGGAAAGTTTATTCTTCCCGCTGATTTTATTATGCTTGATTACGAGGCAGATGAGGAAGTGCCCATTATTTTGGTGCGACCATTCTTAGCTACTAGTGGAGCAATTATTGATGTGAGGGCAGGGAAGTTAAAAATGAGAGTTGATGATGAGGAAGTCACCTTTAATGTGTACAAGGCACTTAAACTTCCAATGCATTATGAGGAACTGTGCATGATACTATGGTCGGCGTGAAGGGGATAGAGCAGAGTCCTTATGTGAATGACAGTGATCCAGATGAGGTGGTGTTGCAAGCTGAGGGTGTAAAGATAATTGAGAAAAGAGCCAGAGATGAAAAAGGAGACCCATTAAGAGCGTGCAAAAAGGCTAGGCTTCATGGGAGAAAGAAGAAGAGAAAGCAGCCAGCCTGAGCAGAGTAGCAGAGTCGTGCCACGACTATAAATAAGGCGCTTGTTGGGAGGCAACCCATCCTATATATCTATTATGTTTTTAATTTTTTTTAGTTTCGAGTTTTGTGTTATTTTCATTTTGCAGAGTATGGGAAGTCTGAGTACCCAAAGTTGAAGCTGAGGGGAATGTTTGAGCTTAAGTGTGGTGTCATCCCGACTCTAAAGATTGAGAATCATGTCCGAGCTAGACCCGAGAGGGTCTCAGGGAGTATTTCTCACCCTTGTTTTAATATTTTTCATTGTGATCATGCATCGAGGACTATGCATAACATAAGTGTGGGGTGGGGAAACTACTTTCTGAGGTGTAATTGTATCAAATTATTATTTTTTAGAAAATCTCGGACTTTTCCCAACGATGGATCTGTTGGACAATTTTCTTGAGGGAAAAAGTCCGATTTAAAAACACCAAAAGATTTTTTTATTTATTTTATTTCTTTTCTTAGGATAGGTAGGTAGTATCCCTTAGTTTTTCTTTAGGCGTCGGTTCTTTTCCAAGGCTGTAGCTTGAGGGTACTTAAAAATTTTAATTGTTTGTTTAGTTAGGAAGAAACTGAGTTACTTGGAGATACCCATTGACATGTTTGGTGCCGGCATATTAGGTTATGACATACATTCTGCTTTCCTTATATTGGGTTTGACATGTGATGCCTGAGAAAAAACAAATACCCTATTTTGTGACTCCTTAGCTCAGTTGCTTGACATGTATGCTACATAGTATAATATTGCTTAATTCTCTCAATTTTGTATGTTTGCTTGACTTGAGAGTTGAATAAAACCGTTGTGATTGATTCATGTGCAATGTGTGAATGAGGTTTAGTGATTTTCTATGCTATCTTGTGTTGTCTAGAATTTGCCCCGTGTGTTAATCGAACCGAAATGGTAGGTTATGCTAGTCTAGGAGATGAAGTAGGAATTTTCTTGTTTGATCATGGATGTGCATGTCAGATAAGAATTAAATTTTCCATTGCAAGTCCCTTTGAGCCTTTTGACCTTTTCTTTGGTACCTACATTACAAGCTGTACCCCTATTTTGTTCTTAAAGTGAGATTTTTGCACCTTTACCTCCTAAGGCACTTAGTCGCTAAAAGAAGTAAGGTGAGATGTTGGGGAGTAGCTTTTGAGTGGAGCCATGGAAGGGCCTGTTGGTGCCCTAAAATTGTATTCAAAAGTCACTAGCCATTGAATATTCATGTATGGAGTGTGTGTAGGAAAAAAAAGAGAAAAAAAATGATAGTAGAAGTATGTACAAAAAGATACACACCTTCAATTTTTATTAATTTGTGCTAGTGAAAATATAGAAGTGCTTAATTGAAAAAGGGCTATGTTGAATATGAATTGTGGCAAGAGAATTTATTGAGAAGAATATGTGTTGAGTTGTGAAGGTAGTGTACTAAAGTTCTTAGGAGGGTTAGTTACTATTCCTAAATATATCCTACCCGACCCTTAGCCTACATTACAACCTTAAAAGTCCTAATTGATCCTAGATTTGGCTAACTTGAATTAGTGGAGATCTACACTACGGGCAAGCCTATGGTACGACCACGGGATGCATATGAATTCGTTGTGAGAGTGACTGAATTTTTTCAAGTGTGTGATGTCCTTAAATTATGTTCAAAAGCATAGTTGAATGTGGGGACTAGTATATTCACTCTTTTATTTGTTGGTGAGGGCACATGATCTCATGAACGATTGGTAATATTGTAAACTTTCTTGTTGGGTGATTGCGTGAATTGAGAGAGCTTAGTCAACTCTTGAGGTTTGGTGGTTGAAAATAGGTTGTTGGTATGATTGATTAAATTGTTATACTTGGGCATGTTTAAAGAAGGGGAAGAATGTGAAATTTTGTATGTTCATACTTGATTGTCGGTATCGATCATAGTCAAGGGGTAAGGTGTGTGATTGAAAAGTAAAATACTCCTTGATAATGAACTTGGTACGTGTTGAAGGGTAGTATATTTTCCCATTGCTCGAGGACGGGCAAGAGTCTAAGTGTGGGGTGTTGATGTTTAGCTTAAAGTGAATATATTTCTATGTATATCGCCTCGTGTTTTACTTTTGTTTCGCAAGTTTTAATTTTTAAATGTGATGATTCATATTAAATTGAAGTGTTTTTATGTTTAGGAATGATTCGGGATCGATCGGGGGCAAAATACGCGAAATTAGAGCCAAAACGGATGAAAATGCAAGAACCGGGCAAATTGGCGATTTTGGGCGCCACATGCAGGGCTGGGCGCCACATGTGGCGCTAGAGGCAGAATGGCAATTGGGGCAGCGCCCTGGTGGGCACCCTGCGTTAGCCAGGGCGCCGGTGATGAGTTTTTTGTCCTATTTTGCATGGGACACGGTTATTTCGGCCCTAACCTTACCCAACACGTATAAAAGCAAGTCTAAGCTTATTTTTGAGGGATTCATGCCACTTTGGAGAGAAGATAACACAAAATTGCTAGTGAGTGGGGTATTATCAGTTTTCTTCATCTTTTTCTAGTATTTACAATTAACTCAACACTTATGCAATTGTTTGATTTTAGCATGAGTGGCTACACACCTATTGTTCTAGGGTTGTGGTTTAGCCATGAATATTGTTATTCGACATTAACTTAACCTTGATTATAGTTCACTCAATTATATGGTTGTTTCTTCAATTCTGTGTTTCATTGCTTAATTATCTGGCCAGCAGTTAGGTTCTATATATTATCTATGTTATTCTTGGGAAAGCCGTATATAGATTAGAGAAGAATTGAAGAGAGCGTGATCTTAACCCTTCAGGGGAGCGGATTTGTGGTTAGGATAGGAATATACCTAGTCACCGTGCTTAATTAAATATCGTAATCTTAGTGCGTTCTGATAGATTAATTTCATAGGAATATAGGCGTTAATCTATTGAGAATAGGCGAGTAGTGCTTCGGGAGAAGGCTATGAGAGCATTTATCGATTAATTAGCAACCATGAGTGAATTATATGAAAGGGAGAGTTAATTAGAATGCAATACGAATGGTGAACTGATCACAGCCCTGGAACATTTGTCTCTACTGAATACACAACAATACTCTCGCTACTTGATAATTAGTTATTTCATGGAATCGTAGTATAAAATAGTTACATTCCTGGATTTTATTTTGTCTTAATTAGTGATTTAGCAAGTAGTTTACACAAGTCCCTGTGGGTTCGACATTCATTTTAATATTATATTACTTGCTACGACCACGTATACTTGCGTGTGCGTTTGAGACCAACACCTAACCCTTGCAATTTCATTATCTATGCTTTGCTTGACTAGCCTGTTTCAATTCCCATTATGACTCTGTCCTCTATATGATTCTATGACTTCATTTATCAACTGTTACCTATAGGACTTTCACGATCATTTTGATTATGTATTTTACATTTGCATACTAGAGATCCTTCTTATAGGACTTTCGTTTAATTCTATACATTAGAAATCCTTTTCATAGGATCTATACATGTTTTCAACAAATGTGCATTAGCAGTCATAGCTATAGGACCTTGTTGTTTGAGCTAATTATCCTTCATGGCAATCTGTTTAATTTCATCCCATATATAGTTAATAGATATCATGTCTATAGGACTAAAAATCAGTTTCAAACTTAGAAATCATGGCTATAAGGTTTAAGTCAAGTCAGCAATTAGAAAGCATTTCTATAGGATTGAAAAAGGAAATAAAACTTATCTCTATAGATTAAAATCCGTGCTACACCTAGAAATCATGTCTATAGACCTGTAATTAATAAGTTCATAGAAATCATGCCTATGGGATCCTGTTTGTCGATTCTGAATTCAATCGTTGTTGTCAATCACTTAGGCAATATATCTTTAGGACTTAATAATGATCCTGGGTTTATAATTGTGACATATTACCGCCTGAAGTGCCCAGATTCATGCTGAATAAAATGAGTAGGCAAACAAATAGGTCTTAATGCTCTCCCTATAAAACTATCTCTGCACTCTGTTTTTCTCACCTAGATGTCCTGTCTCTAGGATTCCAACGTTAATAAAGTTTGCTGATTCAATTGCGTGCTTTTGTTGTCTATGTGTGGAGGTCAATGTGAGACCACACTTGTTCTTATCTGAAAGTTCTATTTGTTTTTGTTTGTCGTCTAGATTTCACATTTATAAGTAACATAGGTTGGTCTAGAACTATCCCAAATACCTCCAGGGCCATAGGCAAGGGACTGGTAGTGCATGCGTAAGGAACGGGCTAGAATCTACTAGAATGCTTAGGTAACAACTTAAAAATAGTAATTGGGTAGTAAGGAGATGATAGTCCGTGCACTAATGCTATGAGTAACACCCCGACTTGAGGGGGTTACAAAGTATTGCATGGGATGATCCTATAGGCTAAAAAACATAGAACTCCCCCATACTCCTGCTTAAAATAAATTGAATATGGTATTTGTCCAAGTTGTTTTATTCCCTTTTTAGACTAATTCCCTTAATTTAAGTTCGGCGGGGACCCACCGTTGTGGACCTCGAGGCGTGCCTAACACCTTCCCCTCAAGGTAATTTGAGCCCTTACCCGATCGATGGTGATGTAAACTAGTTAGATGATTTAATTTCTCTAGGTGCCCCAACGCACCTTAATCAGTTAGGTGGCGACTCTTCCAATTCCTTGAACCCATCTCGAAAAGAGGATTTGTCCCAAAAAATGTCGAAACCCGATTTCGCGAGGAAAAGGGGGCGCGACATTGAGGGCATCACCCTCAGATGATATATTTTCAAGGAAAATACTTCGTGTCAAAGGGGTCTCGATAGGAAAATTTTGTAATGGGCCAAACGATCGAATGAACCGTTTCTGTATTGACTATTCGAGCCATAATGGCAAAACATGTACGCATGTATGAACTATTCAAAGAAGTAGTTTTCCTTACCGGATATCTTGTGCCTTAATAAAAATTTCTACTTTACAAGCTCAATAGTTATGATTTCTTGTGAAAAATGGCTCAAGGGCCAAGTAAAACTACACCTCGAACGATCAACCCCATACTCGGGGATTGCCGTAAATAATCAACATGTTCGAACTATCTAACTTCGAAATCGTAAGACCTCAAAGAGACAACCCTCGATTTATAGGCCAAGGCCACCATTCTCTGGGACTGACAGTTTGAACAAGTTTAAAATATTATTGGAAAATAAGCCCAAGAGGCATACTCAAAGTCTACGGTAAAACTAGCGCGCCTCAGAGATGTCTGAATCCCGCAATAAGAACATGCCTTTGAATTCTTTGAAAACTTGTTAAAAAGGGCTACCATCAGCAAAATAATTAAAAGGGCTTCGATAATATCATCCCTCGAAAAACCTTAAGAGGTCGAATTGTTTAAATACAAATTTGTTCTAACGCATAAAAAGTAAAGGGGTTTCGATCAATATTAAACCCTCAAAAAAATCCAATGGGTAAAAAGTTCATGCTAAGGCATACCAAAATTCTTATAAAGTCTTTAAGCCGAAAAGGGGAAAAAGTCATTCTTCTAAGGCCATATCGGCCCGATTCAAAGAGCCTAAGGGCCATTACATTTTGGATTTCGAGAATACGTTCTCACTTAATTCAAACCTAAGGGTTTCACTACTTCGAGCTTGAGTAAAAACGCACTCGACTACAGTTCGAGAATCCGTTCTCACTCAATGCAAACCTAAGGGTTCCAATACTTCGAGTTCGAGTAAAAACTCACTCGACTATGAAAGAGGTATAAGTGTGGCTTCGGTCAAGTTGCCCAAAACCGAAGTCTTAAATATATTATTCAAGGCATAAAGTATGCTAAAATTTTACATGGCACAAAGCAGGTTTGAAATTATCACTAGGCCAAAACTGAGAAGAAATTCAAAAAGGAAATATTTTTATATATATTTGAGTAAGAGTATTTACAAAGGACCGACAAGGGTCCTACACACACAAAAAAAAGTACAAGAGTCCTAGCTATGCTCGGGTGTGATGCTCGGGCATGACTCCTTCCTTGGGGGAAGCTCACCATTGTCGGATCCGCTCTTGCTACCTTCATCATCAGCGTCATCGTCGGAAGAGGCCCAATAGCCTAGCATCAAATTTGTTCATCTTTGCATGAGCTATCTCCTCAGAAAGATCGAGGCCTCGGACATGAATCTCCTCGAGGGTCTCTCTCCGAGATTGGAACTTTGCTAGCTCAGCAGTCCATTATGCTCGATCGGTAGCCTCCCTTCGCTGAGCTTAGGCAGCCTTGGCATCATCCAGATATATGGCTACTGACTTGTCAGCCTGGACCTTCGCTTTTTCGGCCTTAGTTTGGGCCTTAGAAGTTCAGCATAGAGCTCCTCGATCCTCTTGGCTTGAACCGAAATTTTCTCCCTACCATTCCGAAGTTGAACTTTGGCCGATGACAATTGAGCCAAGGTGATCTCTTTCTCTGCAGCAAAGCGTTCTATGCCTTCCTTCAACCTATGGCAGTCAGCTTTAACTTGATCGACCTCCTCCCGGAATAGCTCGATCTTCTCAATTTTTTGCTGCAACTGTGACTAGCTTCCACCCTTGGATCGAGCCCATATTTTTTCAAAAGAATTGTTACCTGCTCATTCAACTCGATTTCCTCCTTATGGGCCCTGGACAAGTCAGGTCGGAGGTCCCTGATCTTCTCATCCTTCTGCACAGAGAGGAGCTTGAGAGCATTTCTCTCCTCTGAAATCCTTTGGAGATCGGCCTCACATTGGCTTAAGTCGGCCTGAGACTTAGAGAAAGCCTATAGGAGAAAAGATAGAAGTTAGACAGAAAGAAGGAAAAATGTAAAAAACTACACAACAAAATTAACACTTACTCGAGTCAGAAGGCGTTGGGCCTCTTCAAAGAGGGTGGATGCGTCGCGGAGATCAGAGGCATCATCAACCCCGGTAAAGCAACTCCTGGACCCACATGTCCCCTACTCGACGACGGGTCCTCACCACCCGCTGAACTGGGACCAGATGCTGTGTCGCCATGACACCTGGAATCTGACCAATGGGAACTCGCTACTCTGGAGTGGGGGTGGTGGGAGTATGGGTCCCTCCTCCGATCTGTGAAGTAGTCGGTATAACCTGAATCAATCCTACCTGAATCAATGTACCAAACATGCTCAGGAATTGTGCCAAAGTCACCTGAAGGGCTGGAGTAGTAGTAGCTGTAGGCGTGTTAGGTGCCTGGACTTCGGCTGGATCTGCTGGTGGTACCTTGGCGGCAGCTCGCGCAGGTGCTCTCGATGCACCGCGTGCGCGTCCCCGGCCTCTACCTCAGCCCCGACCTCTGACGGCTGTGGTAGGGGGCGGGGGTGCCTGATCGTCTCGAGTAGCACGTGTCCTCACCATCTTTGAGAGAGTAGAAGACGGAGGTTAAGAATTGATGTAAAAAAATATTGAACGATAAGGAAATCAATAAAGTGAAGATTTTTCCTAAATAGTTACATAGCCTATCGTAGATAAGTACAGACGTCTCCGTACCAATCAGCGAGACTCTAATAAACCGGCCCGTGTTCCGTGACTCCTATGAACCTAGAGCTGTGATACCAACTTGTCACGACCCGAGTTCGCCCTCCGTGAACATGTCGTGATGGCACCTAGTCCCTATAACTAGGTAAGCCTAGCAATGCGGAATATCAACATAACTTGAAGAATGATTAAGTAAAAACTAAACAATCTAAAAGAAAGACTGTATTTAAATGCCACTTGGAATATACAACCCAAAAATAATACGGAAGTCTACAATATCACCCCAAAACCCGGAAACTCAGGGGAACCACAGGCTAACAGAATATAATACACTGCTCTAATTCTAGAATGTCTACACTACTGTAAGCAAGGATAAATTTTTCACAAAAGCTGGAATAAGATAGACTCCTGGTCTGCGGACGCGACAGATGTACCTCGAAGCCTCTGTTGTATCTCTCAGCCTCGGGAATAGTGTGCCTGATAGGAGGTACCTAGATCTGCACATGAAAAACATGCGCAGGAAAGGGCATGAGTACACCACATCGGTACTCAGTAATTGCCAAGCCTAACCTCGGTCGGGTAGTGACGAGGAAGGTCAGGGCCCTACTAAGGTCAAACAATATAATATGGATTTACAGTATGAAAACAGACAGTAATAATGAATGCCGCAGTGAAGTAAGATAGGTCAGACAAAACACTAATGAAACACAAGAACAGCGTAAACACGGAATATGAACAGCTCGATAACAATGGTAACAATGAGGATCTCCAAGGATACCGTCCTGTAGTCCTTTTCTCAACTGTCCAGTAGATCTCCCGGGATACCGTCCCCTAGTCCATCATATGTGTATATCCGAAGGATCTCCCAGGATACCGTACCATAGTCCATCATATGTGTATATCCGAAGGATCTTCCGGGATACCGCCCTGTAGTCCATCATATATGTATATGGGACGGATCTTCCGGGATACCGTCCCGTAGTCCATCATATGTGCAGGGGGGATCTATGGGGAATCGAACCCGCAGAACCAAAGTAAATATGCAGGGGGGATCTATCGGGAATCTAACGCGCAGTCCCAAAGTAAATGTGCAGGAGGATCTATTGGGAATCTAACCCGCAGTGCCATAGCAAATGTGCAGGAGGATCTATCAAGAATCTAACCTGCAGTCCCAAAGTAAACAAACAAGGGGGGGG
>ML435162.1:32849-64163 GCA_005239525.1 Nicotiana knightiana | reverse complement strand
CTTTTTGTTCTTTCCAGTCCATTTATAGTGTGTGCGTGTGTGTGTCTCTCTTTTAGGTGCCAAGTAGGTGAATTAGAGGGCAAGAAATGGGGAAAATACGGTATTCCAATATGTGAGTGTAACGTGTATAAGTGAGAAAAATTCCTTAAAAAAAACTAAAATATTAATTATCCTATGTGAATGAGGTGTATGTGCATGTTGTGCATGTGATTGGTGGAGGAAGATACCAAATAAAATTATTAATTATCCTATGTGAGTGAGATGCAAGAGAAGTGATAGTACATTTTTTTCTTTTATTTTCCCTTTAAAATACAACTCTACCACATATACAATATTTATTTATTAAACCTCTAACTTAAAGAATTACGCTAAACCAAATAAAGATATATTTTTTGGAAATTATTTTTATCTCTTGCAAATTGAAAGAAAACTCATATCTAAAAATGCGACTATTTTGTGATCTTCGATTTCTTTAAGCAAAAATTACTAAAATGAAATAATAAAAGGTAAAAATACGAGATTAATCCTAAATGAAAAATATAATCGCTAAAAGTTTCAAGTATGGTCAAATATTAAGCGTTCACAACTAAGTTTTATTTTGTTCTTATATATATTTAAAAAATTTAACCTAATTAAATGCCACATATCCCTAATTAAACCATCCCCCCCCCCCCCCCCCCCCCCCCCCGTCATATCACCCCAAAACTACTTTGATCATCTCTTTCTAGGTGTGGGTTTTCCTTTCTTTGCAAACATTTAAAAAAAATCATTTGCTTATTAAAAACCCCAACTCCATATTAAATATTCCTTCATTTCTTCTTCAATCAAATTCCTATACATTTTGTTTGATTCTCCATTTTATTGTAGTTAAAATTCTTATATTTTCTAAGTCATTTTGTTTCTTAATTTTTAAGTAGTCATTTAAATTTTCATCTTAACTCAATTATGGCAAAGGACAATTGCAATTGATTTCTTTATTTTTTGTATAAAACTAATTTATAAGTTTAACATTCAAAAATTAATTTGTGAAAATTTTTCTGCACCGGAGAATATGATGTTGGAAAGTCAAGTGATGTAGGAAGATAGAAAAATGATCAGGTAGAGTTAAAAAGATCAATGGAGAGGTATGTCTTGGGTTTGGCGACAACTTTGGCGATAGAGATGGGAATGGTGGCAATAGATTAAGGAAAAAGGTGGTTATCGAGCATGGTAGAAGGTGGTAGGAGGTTTCCAGCAAAGGTGGATCTGTCAACACCTCAATCACCCCTCAATTGTGCAGAAGATTAAAGGATTTTTTGATATTCTCGGCCCTATCGAGGGTAAAATATGGTTGTTGCTCTAGTAGTTATATTTAGAGGTTTGAAGAGGCGAGAAAGAAAAATAATAAGGGAGATCAACCATGGTTTTCGATCATGATTGTCAATGATAGTTTACTTATTTGTAATTAAGTTCATGAATTATACGGATAGAGTATCTTTCAGTCCACCCCATGTAGTTGTCCTATTTTGTCTTGTAACAGCTGAGTGAGAGATAAATACCATGTAATTAGCCATTAACATCATCAATAAAATTATTCTCTTTACTCTACCCTAGTTTTTTCTAACTTAGTTGTAGTCTTTTCTTTGATTATAATTTTTCTTCTTGCGATCTAGCATCAGTGGTATCAGAACACGATCTTGCTCTGTGGATTCATGCCGATAGAGATGTCAGAGGTGATATCGATTCTTCACAAAATATCTGCTGATATGGTGAGTCTAAATTAGAGGCAGGAACAATCTGAAGCTCGACAAGAGCAAGATATTCGATGCCAAGTTTCTGCCATGTGTGAGCTTAGAGAAGTTGTTGCAAAAGGGAAAAGACCAGAAAAAGACAAAGACATCAACTCTGACGGTGGAGAGTTGTATTCTCCATCTGATACTCCATTGATTTTTGGAGATCTGGTTTCTTTCTTCCCTGCTAGCTCGAGTCTGAATAACTCAAGCAACACTCAGCTGAACTCACCTGGTAATGTTAACTTTCAAAACATTGTTCCATTACAAAACTCCTTTCATGTGGTATAATTTGCCCCTAATTTTTAAACCAATAGCTCTTCTGTTAATACCCAAGTGCAATATTTCTCATCCTCGATTCCCACTACCTAAAACTTGTTGATCCATAATAATTTGCCCTCAGAAGTGGCTACTGTTGTGAACAATTTAACACCAGGAAACCTAGCTCCTAACACCTCAACACAACCCTACCCTCATAACCCTAACTTAGCAAATTTACCACCTACCTTCCCTAATATAACCTACATGCTACAAGCTTGAACAACCAAAACTTCCAGACCAACTACACAAGGAACCCCATATCATAGCTCCACAATTTTTCACCTCAACCTGACCAAGGTAGGCACTACCCAACCACCCAGTCCCTTGGTAAAGGGAACCCTTTGGAATTTCATTGCCTTACAATTCTTATGTTCAATACCCACCTGCCTATAACACTCATCCCACATACATTCCTCCACCCATTTACCATCAGATTCCCTATGCACAAAATAATGTTCCCTACAATACGCACCAGACCCATGCTAATATGACCTTTCCTAACATCCCTTTCACTAAATATACCAAAGTGGAGTTCCCTAATTTCAATGGAGAGGATATGAGAACATGGTTGTCAAGGTGGAATAGTTTTTCTCTAAAGAAGATGTCGTTATCCAACAAAAGATGAAGTTGGTGTCAATGCATTTTGAAGGAGGTACCCTACAGTGGAATTTAGGGGTACATGAGGAGTAGAGGGTAAATGCATATTCCAACATGGGAAGAGTACTTATGTGCATTATTTGACAGTTTTAGAGCAGAATACTCAGACCCTATGGCTGAGTTGATGAGTGTTAAGCATACAGGCAGTGTGAAGGACTATCAGAGGGCCTTTGTTAGTATCATGACCAGGATCAACTTGTTAGTAGAGCATGATATAAGCATTTTCCTAAACAACCTCAAACCTGAGATTGGTAATGCTGTCAGGATTGGGAATCCTTGTACACTTCCACAAGTATACTATCTAGCTAGGCTCCACGAAACCAACTTTGCAGCCCAAAGTCAAGCCATCATGAGTAGTGTTTCTAGTTTTTTTTCACATATAGGGCCAATGAGGCATCATTCTAGCACAACAAAGAAGAACACCACCAAAAAATTGATGAGACCTGTTACTGCCAAAAGGGAAAACAACAGAAGAAAGAAGCTTAGTCCAGTAGAAATGGAAGAAAAGAGAGCTCAAGGTCTATGTTCCTTCTGTGATGAGAAGTGTGTGTTTGGCCATAAGTGCAAGGTCAAGAGGCAATTGTATCCAATTGAGTTGGAAGTTATTGAAGATCATTCATGTACAAAGGGACATGAGATATTTGAAAATATTGAGGAAAAATAAGAAGAAGTGGTGACAGAACCATAAAAAAATTGTGTCATCTCCTTACAAGCTCTAAATGGATCCATGGGATACAAAATTTAAGACTTAGGGCTTATACTGAAAAAAGAAACTTAGAGGTCGTCATTGACTGTGGATCAATACATAATTTTATTAATGAGAGACTGTCAGGAAGCTGGGATGTGTAATCCAAAAGATCAAACCACAACTAGTGCAGGTGGCTGATGGAAGGGAAGTTCTATTGATAAAATGTGTAAAGGGTTCCAATGGTTGATGCAAGGGATAGTGTTTGAATATGAATTCTTGATATTCTCCATAGGGAAGAATGATCTGGTTCTGGGAATTCAATGGTTATGTCCATTGGAAGATATCAAATTCAACTTTAGGAAGTTGTTGATAGAATTTGAGTACAAGGGTAAAATGCTAACACTTAAGGGCCTATAACCTAACTTTAGTGTTGTGGATGCTAAGTCTTTTGAGAAAATGTCTGTGAAAGGATCACAATTCGTCATGGTAAGGGTAAAAAGTGCAAGGGAAACAACAAAATTGGACAAAAGTTCTGAGGCAGAACCTGAGGAAGTAACACAACTACTTGAAGAATATGGAGAGGTCTTTGGTGAGCCACAACAACTACCTCCTTCCAAGGGAATCTTTAACCACCATATTCCCCTATTGGAAAGTAGTACACCAGTAAAATCTAGGCCCTATAGGTACTCCCCAATCCAAAAAGATGTTATTGAAAAGATGGTACAAGAATTACTAAGTCAGGGCATTATCCAATACAACTCAAGTCCTTATGCTTCTCTTGTGGTGTTAGTTGGCAAGAAAGATGGTTCATGGAGATTATGGGTTGATTACAGAGCCCTAAACAAGTTGACAGTGAACGATAATTTTCCAATTCCAGTTATTGAAGAGTTATTGGATGAATTAGGAGGTTCTCAGGTCTATTCTAAGTTGGACCTAAAAGCTGGCTACCATCAAATAAGGATGGCCTCTACAGATGTTCCAAAAACTGCTTTCAAAATCCATTCTGGCTACTATGAGTACCTGATTATGCCATCTGTCTAACCCAAATACCTTCTAGCTTCCAAAGACTAATGAACTATATATTTCAGAAACATCTTAGGAAATTCATTTTAGTTTTCTTTGATGATATATTAATCTACAACAAAAGCTTATCAGAACATCTGAACCATCTTAGGACTGCTTTTGATATACTAGTGCAACATCAACTATTAGTTAGGAGGAGTACATGTGTTTTTGTTGCTGGTGGAGTAGAGTACTTGGGGCACTATATCTCAGCTAATAGGGTATAAATAGACCATAAGAAGATAGAAGATGTACAATTATGGTCAATACCTATTTCTATTAAGTTATTAAGGGTCTTCCAAGGATTAGGTGGATGCTATAGGAGGTTCATAAAGGGGTATGGAGTCATTAGCAAACCCCCTGACTAATCTCCTCAAGAAAGATAGCTTTAGTTGGTCTGAAAAAGCCAATGAAGCTTTTGAAAAACTCAAATCGGCACTCACCACATCTCCAATACTGATCTTGCGTAGCTTTTCCTTGCCTTTAATGGTAGAAACAGATGCCTGCAATGTGAGATAGAAGCAATTCTGATGCAAAACTGCAACCAATTGCCTTCCTAAGTAAGGGCCTATCAGCACAACACCAAACACTATTTGTATATGATAAAGAGCTTTTAGCACTAGTAATGGTTGTGGCTAAATGGTCCCAATACTTGAATGGGAGAACTTTCATTGTTAAGACAGACCAGAAAGCAAGTTCCTACTTGAGCAGAAACTACATACAGGAACACAATTGAAATGGATTACAAGGCTTATGCAATATGATTTTACAGTTGAATACAAGAAGGGGAAAGAGAATAAGGTTGTTGCTACCTTATCCTGATTACCTTTGGTGGAGCTAACAGCCTTGACCTTGTCAATAATTAAGATTGACCTACTGAACTTGATTATGCAGAGTTGGAGAAAAGGATCTTGAACTGAAGGGGTTGATCCAAACTCTGATGAAAGGAAAATCTGAAGGCAAGGGATACTCCTTCAACCATGGACAATTAAAAAAGAATGGAATGTTAGTAGTTGGTCTTGATGATCAGTTGAGAAAAGAAATTCTGCAACTATAGCATAATTCACCAGTAGGAGGAAATTCAGGGATTGAACCTACATATAAGAGAGTGGCTGCACTGTTTTATTGGGAAAAAATGAGAGACGACATTCAGAATTATGTCAAGTCTTGTGATATCTTCCAAAGACACAAATATGACAACTCTCCCTACCATGGATTACTACAGCCTAATAAGATACCAGACTCATCATGGAGCAACATAAGTATGGATTTTATAGAGGGTTTGCCAAAATCAAAGGGGAAGTTAGTCATTTGGGTAATGGTGGACAGGCTAACCATGTATTCTCATTTCATAGGGTTGTCCCACCCCTCCACAACCAGTTCTCTTGCACAAGTGTTCTTTGATCAAGTCTATAAGTTGCATGGGATGCCTGAGGATCTTATAAGTGATAGAGATCCAATTTTCACAAGCAAGATTTGGCAAGAGTTGTTTGTAATTTTGGGAGTCACACTTAACACTTCTACAGCTTATCATCCTCAAACGGATGGCCAAACAGAGGTAATCAATAGGTTCCTGGAAACCTATCTCAGGTGTTTTTGCTCAGAAAACAGTCAGATTAGTTCCAATACTTGGTTGCAGCTGACCTATGGTACAATAATGTTTTTCACACTACAATCCAATGTAGCCCTGTATGAACTACCCCCTCCTCTTCACTTACCTTACATGGCTGGTGATTCTGCAGTAGATGAAGTAGACAAGAGTATGCTTACAAGAGAGTTCAAGCTTCAGTTGCTCAAGTACCACTTACAAAGGGAACAACAAAGGATGACAGAACATGCCAATAAACACAGATCCGACATAGTTTTCAAGGAAAGAGATTGAGTCTACTTAAAGATCCAATCCTATAGACAGGTCACTATGTCCACCACACACTTCTCAAAGCTGTCAGCTAAGTACTATGGTCTATACTAGGTTCTACGAAAAATTGGGCATGTCGCATATAAGTTATCACTACCTCCTCAACTTCTGCTCCATGCCACTTTTCATGTGTCACAACTCAAGGCATGTTATGAGTTACCGGTAAACATTTCTCACCCTCATGTCCTAGAGCTTTCCAATCCATACCGCCCTCAGCCTGACAGAATTTTAGAGCCGACGTATAGTTCAAAAAGGAAATAAGGCAATGGCACAAGTGTTTATTCAATGGAAGGATCTAACGCCAGAACAAGCTATGTGGGAAGACTATCAATCACTAAAGGTTCGATTTCCCTCCTTCCTTCCTTGAGGACAAGGAAGATTTTAACGGGGAAGGACTGATACGAGAAGGAAGAGTCAATGTTTGCGGATGTTGTACCTGAAGCTTTAGGGAGAGAACATTGTGGTTACGTTAGTTAAAAAACTCAACTGACTCAAGTTAATAGTTAGTATACATTAGTCCCCTGTAGGTTTTATTACATAGTTTATTTATAAGTAATTAAGTCCAATGAATTATCCGGATAGAATATCTTTCAGTCCACCCCAGACAGTTATCCTATTTTGTACTATAGCAGCTAAGTGAGAGATAAATACCGTGTAATTGGTCATTGTCATGATCATCATCGATCAAATTATTTTCTTTGCTTTACCCTATTTTTTTCAAACTTAGTCGTAGTCTTTTATTCGATTATAATTATTCTTCTTGTGATTCTGCATCACGAGTGGATAGAGGAGGCACGATTGAGGAGAGGATGAGAGTTTAATTAGGGAGATATAGTATTTAATTAGGTTTAAAATGCTAATTTTATATAAAAAAAAGATAAAACTATGACTGTTAGTGGAAAAGGATATTATAGGCTCATTTTTTAACCGCAAGGATATTTTTGATACCAAAAGATAATGAAGGACAAAATAATCTATTTTCGATAGTTGAAGGGTAATTTTGGCACTTTTTCGAGAAAATATTAAACAAGTCCACGTAGGGTCAAAATTGTAATATGGACCAATAAATGAACCGACTTTTCCTCAATACTAGTATTAGAACTCGCGCTATACGCGAATAATGTAACAAAATATTAATCTTATAAAATTATGATCCAATATATTAAATTATTTTAATAAATATTACTCACTCTGTTCCAATTTATGTAAATCTATTTGACTGGACACGGAGTTTAAGAAAAAATAAAGATTTTTAAAATTTGTGGTCTTAAATAAGTCAAAAAGGGGCAGAGTATTTGTGTGGTTATAAAGCTCTTCATTAAGGGTAAAATTGTAAGTTTAAGCTAAATTATTATCAAATTTAGAAATGGGTCATTCTTTTTGGAACGGAACAAAAAGGAAATAAATTCATATAAACTAGAACAGAGAAAGTAGTTATTATTTTATTATTTCATGTAGTGTACAGAAATATAACAAATCTATACAAAACCAAATAATACACATTAAATAATAATCAATTAAATTACTTGTTCCTTATTACTCTTTATTATTATTATTATTATTAAATTAGAAAGTACTTAATAATGTACTTTACTAATATGACTTTTTTACCTTAAACCACCCCTAAACTTGGCTCAGATTATTAGTATCCTTCCCGAACTATGTCCGGTCTTAATTACCCCCTCAACTTGGCCTTTTGAGAGTCATTACCCCCCTAGATAATAATGTGGCAAAAAGTGTGGGTGCACTCGCCTGCCACGTGGATTTTTCAGTATATGTGCTTTTTTTGAAAAATAAAATATATTTTTACCTTTTTAAGAATATTACTTTTTTAGATAATTTTTTTCGAATACAATTTATAATAAAACTTTGATAGAACTACATTATTTAGGCTAAATATTTTTATTTTTCCAAAAATAATAAAGTTTTAGTTAAATCTATTTTTGAATTTGACCTAAAAATAAAGATTTATACAATTGAAATAAATAGTCAAGTTATCTAAAAAGTTATAAAAAAAATACATAGTTTGAAATTAATTATATTGGCTATAATTTTTTATATAACTCTAAATTACGGTGCTCTAAAAATATTTTTTTTTTAGATTTTATTTAAAAAATAAAAATACACAGTTGAAATAAATAGTCATTGCATCAAAAGAAGAAATAAAAAGAGTGTACAATTGCAGTATAATGCAAGTGATTCATTTTATTTCTTGCAATTGTACACTCTTTTTATCTCTTCTTTTGATGCAATGACTATTTATTTCAACTGTGTATTTTTACTTTTTTTAGGTAAAATCAGTAAAAATAATAATAATAATTTTAGAGCACTGTAATTTAGAGCTATATAAAAAATTATAGCCAAAATAATTAATTTCAAACTATATATTTTTTATAACTTTTTAGATGCCTTGACTATTTATTTTAATTGTATAAATCTTTATTTTCAGGTCAAATTCAAAAAAAGATTAACTAAAACTTTATTATTTTGGGGCAAATAAAAATATTTAACCTAAATAATGTAGTTATATCCAAGTTTTATTATAAATTGTATTTGAAAAAATTTATCTAAAAAAGTAATATACTTAAAAAAGTAAAAATATATTTTATTTTTCAAAAAAATTCACATATACAGAAAAATTCGGCGAGATATGAGCGGGGTAATAACTCTCAAAAGGCCAAGTTGAGGGAGATAATTAAGACCGGCTATAGTTTGGGGAGGATACTAATTATTTGAGCCAAGTTTAGGGGTGGTTTAAGATATTTTGCCTAATTAACTTGTCAATGATTTTAATATTTTGATCAATATATGAATAAGTTTCGGAATTTCTGTGAGAAGTTACACATTTTCAATTGAAACCCACCACCAAAATCACAAATTTCCCGACGAAAGCTGTAGTGTTGAGAACACGAAAATGGTTGATGAAGTAGAGAAGGCGGCGCCGTTAGAGGAATCGAAGACTAATACTCGTGAGGTGGAAGAGGAAGGAGAGATCGTGGGGGAATCGGATGATACGATGTCGTCTTTAGGGAACCCAAGCAAGGCAATGAAACACCCGCTAGAACATTCATGGACATTTTGGTTCGATAATCCATCAGTGAAATCAAAACAGGCTGCTTGGGGTAGTTCCATTCGACCCATTTACACCTTCTCCACTGTCGAAGATTTTTGGAGGTACGTTTCCCCTTACTTTGGTTTCTTCAATTTTTTTTTTGATGATTCTTATTCGACCGAGTTCTAGCTAGAAAGATTGAATTTGTTGAGTTAGGGTTCACAATGCTTTGATTAATCGTCTTCTTACGGTGAATGAATATTGGGTTAAAGATCTTGTTTGATTTTTACTTTTTAATGATGGCGGTGTTAGGGCCACTTGTGGACTAATCCATTCAATACATGATACGTTTGGCACTGAGTCGGATCTTTATAATTGTGCGATCTTCTTTTCATTTTCGTAGTTATACATTTTTTCTTAGGGTTGGTAGAGCTTTATTTTATGGAAGTTTTATTGGGTCTGCATAAGACTTCTAGTTGGTAAATGAATTAGGCAGAAATAGACGTTGCCTTCTTTGTATGTTTGTTGTGTGTGACTGCTTCTTTTACTTCTTTTTTTTTGTTTCATTTTGGGTCATTAAGATTACTAGGAAGTCCATCTTTTATTTATTTATTTTTAAGTTGAGAACTTAAATCGTTAACAGATCCCAAAATAGAGGTGATCTAAAGTAGAGGTATGGTGACTTTTGGAAAGAGGTATCAACTGTGGCAGATTATTAGCTGGTGTCTTTGTGGTAAATAAATGTTTAATGACTTCTCCTACGCTGGTGGTGAATGTACTTGCCGAACACAAATATTAGCAACTAGGCATATATGTTGCAAAATATGCTTTCGGGCTATTAGGTAGTGGAATCCATTCTTAAAAGTGCAGTATAAACAATTCTCATTGGTTGATTTCACCATCCTTTCCGTTGTAATTTTTTTCCGCACTTAGTTCATTTCCCCTCTTCCAGTTTACTCTCATAGAAAAAATGTTTGGTTGTTATTTTCAAATGTCTAGCACTTCTGAATTCCTTGGTACATGTTTACGAGCAAAGTTATGGTTACGTCCTTTGCAATGATTTGAGCATTTGTCATCCTTTTAGGAGCAGCTATTTCTTCAACAGAGAATTGTGATTGTTTTTTTTCTTTTCTAGTCAGGGATAATTACACTTATATGCATTTGATGAATATACACTTATTAGTGCTGGATCATTTGATGGAGTTGGGCTTATCATCTATGACATATACTTTTTATCAAATCGATGATTTGGTGAATGTATTGTAATTATGGGATTTTGGTTTAGACTTTTGAACACGTGTTCCTTCATTGAGATTTCTTTAATCATTATCTTCCTCAAGATGCTCAGGTTATCATTCAACTAGAGTGTGTGTGTGTGTGTGTGTGTATCCCCCCAAAACAAAAGAATAATAAGATCATGAAGTGAGCGTGGTAGACCCAAAAATGAGCATGTTTGGCAGCATTTGATATTCTAAGATCATGGACTGGATATTGATCTATGGAATCTTCTCCTGCATACAGTGTGTACAACAACATCCACCACCCAAGCAAATTGGCTGTGGGAGCAGACTTTCACTGTTTTAAGAATAAAATCGAGCCAAAGTGGGAGGATCCTGTCTGCGCCAACGGAGGAAAGTGGACAATGAGCTTTTCGAAGGGTAAATCTGATACCTGCTGGCTGCATACGGTATGCCCATGATGCTATATCTGATTCTTAATCTTGTGTCCACCCTTTTTTTTTTCCGCGGGGATGAAGTTTGTGCTCATATTTTCTGCGATGAATTAATTATAGCTGCTGGCTATGATTGGAGAGCAATTTGACTGCGGAGATGAAATTTGTGGAGCAGTTATTAATGTTCGAGCTAGACAAGAAAAAATAGCTTTGTGGACCAGGAATGCTGCCAATGAAACAGCTCAGGTAATTTCTGTAAACAAAATGAATCTATGTATTTATTATTTTGAGGTTCATTATTTTGAATGACGGAGTTGAGAAACAGAAAAATAGTCCAATGTCGTCGTGATCTTCTTAACATCGCTTAATCCATTCGGTGACTCCATTTAACAATAATTTCAGTAGAGAATACTAGGATTAGCAGTAGATAGTGTTAAGCTTGACACTGAGAACATCTGCCAATTTTTTTTAATATTTGTTCTTTTTTAAATTCATTTTGGAGTAATGGCATTGCTCACAATTTAAATTTAAATTCTTGAAACTTTCGAAACAGACTTTAAATCAACAATGAGGGATGTGCCAAAGGGAAAGATTGTCAGAAAGGGTCATATCTGCAGTGGCAATTTTAATTTGAATTCTTGAAACTTTCTAAATGGTCTTTCATGGAAGTGTATAAACTCTGGAGATGCATCAAGAGAAAGACAGTGTCATCAAGAGTAACACACTCGGTTCATGTGTCTATTGTCTTTGGCTGTTTACTTGTGAAATAGCATACACTTGCATGTAAAGTTTTAGTTTTTCTATGTATATTGTGCTGTATGCATTCTCTCTAGTATTTTGGTTAAATATATGTGCAAAAGACAGCCTAGTGCTGAAGGTTCCACGCATCGATATCTTATGCTCATATTCTATAATTGATCACATAAGGTATCTTTAATCCTGTAATAGATACCGTTCTTAAATTCCCGGATGTAGCCTGCTTTCACAACTAGAAACTAATATGTAGTTCCTAACAAGATGTATTTTATCAATTTATGATATTATTTGATGGAGTGAAATTGTTCACCACATTTTCATCCATCCATGAATGTAGCCTAACAGTCAATGAAGCTTAAACGAAATGAAGTTGACGAAAAGAAAAGATCGGCATTTAAGTCCTAATAGAGACAAAAAATGTTTGGTGATTTCTTATCATTTGCCTAAGCCTTGGTATTTTATTTGGCGCATGTGCTGTTGGGAGACAATACCAGTGGATAGTCGAAGTGCATACAGGTGGTCCAAACAGTTTCACAACTTCAGTTTTACATTTTGGTTAACATAGCATATATCAAACATCAGCATCACATCTATTAGTCGAACCTAATTTTTAAAAGGAAGAATATATTTCTAAAATATAGCTTTTAATGTATGGTTACTTTATTTCAAAAATATTAAATTACTTGCAGAAAAATAATGAATTGCTTTAATTTTATAAAAGCCAAAGATGTAGCTTAAAATTGAATTAGATTCTTGTGGGCGAGACAAAAAGTGGAAGTGTATTTAATACTCCCTCTTTATTTATGTGGCACTCTTTCCTCTTTAATTTTCCGAAAAAAGGCCATGTTTTTTATATTTCGAAACAATTTAAGTTTAAAATTTCCATTTTACCCTTAGTGATAAGCGTTAATAGCCACAAAAATATCATGGCATGTTTAAGTCCACAAGTTTCGAAAGTCAGTCTTTCTTTCTTTCTTAAACTTTGTGTCCAATCAAACACCGCATATAAAATTAAACAGAGAGAGTAATATGTTAAGATAGTCTTTCATTTTATAGTTATAGAAAGAATTGGTCTCTGGTAAAGGCCAAATGATAGCAGAGGATCTTGATCTCTCAGCAAACCTCAGGCAGTTGTACTAGTTTTAGATAAAAAAATCCTACAATATCTAAAAAGTATCAAATTTACCTTTATACTATTTATTACTGACCAACCTTGAAGTCTTATTTTGGTGTCACAACCCCTGTTGTGTCATCTACCATTTGTGAAATGTTGAAGTAAACTATTGTTGCTGACAATTGGTGCTAACTTTTCACCATCTGTGGTATTTGTTCTGTAGCTGATAGCAATAATAACATGGAGAAAATACCAGGGATGTAGTTTTAGAAATTGCATTGTCATATTCGTACTTAACTCTAATACGTTCATTTTTAACCCATTAAGATGTTTAATAGGAATGATAAGAAGAGCTTTGAGACAGGAAGAGGTTTCAAGGTTTTAGCTATGATCTGATATCAAAATAGAATGTTTATTCTCAGAAGTTAGTGTTAATCATGGTTGTTTTCGGTTTCCTTTCCAGAGCATGATGTAGTTTAGATTTTGCATTTTCATATTCGCTCTCAACTCCTTAACTGGACGTGGGCCAGTTGTAGCCTTTCTTTTTAAATTTATTTTCCCTGAGAGACCTTTATTTCTTAAAAGGTATATTAAGCTTTGCTCATGCTTGGTATTAGTGTCACTGAAGGCAAAAAGCGAGAAAAAAGCGCTGAAGTCAATTGGGGCTTTAAGCGCAAAATGCAAACAAAGCGAGGGCTTTAATGAAGACAGGCACAATGGAAGAGAAAGATTAAAGAAAAAAGTACTTCAGGAATAAAAGTATAACCCAAGTAACAATTAGCTAGAAAACAAAATTGAAAAAGAATTATGGTTGGATAAAATATTTATTGTTTATTTCCACTCTCCTCAAGACAAAGCCCATGGGCTAGACGCACACCTTAGCACCTTGGTGACTACACTGAAGCGCCGCTTAAGCAAGGCCAAGTGCACATCCTATTTTTTTGCCTAGCTTCAGGGCTTAATGGCGCCTCAAGTGAGCCATTGGCAACACTGCTAGGTATGTCGGTGTAAAGTCACAAGTGAGATTTGTCATCATTCCTCGAGTTGCAACATCAGAGTCTTTGTAAAGTAGCTTTCTTTCTGCTTCATCAAAAAAAAAAGAGTAGCTTTCTTTCTGATGTTTGTGATGTTATGATAGATTTTTACCAGAGCTACCTAGTTGCGGCGAGAAAAATGTTGTAAGAATAAAAAATGTAACAATAAGTATTTTTGCCCCAAGTTTGCCGAGTATTAATTCACTATGTGTGGTTGAATGTACTCGGTCCATCTACGCACTGTCTAAATATCTTTGATTCCTTAGTTCTGAGATATGTGATGCAAGGTTGTCTCTCGTGGTTATGCTCAACCAAAAACCTCTTCTTTTATTCACTAGCCTTATCCACCTGCATCTAAATGAGTTTTTCCATTGCAGGTGAGCATTGGTAAACAATGGAAGGAATTTCTGGATTACAATGACTCGATTGGCTTTATATTTCATGTAAGATTTCATTGTTATTTAATGCGTTGAAATCATTTGCTTGTTCATTGATTTGCTCAACTCATCAAGAGCCATCTTTTTGCAGGATGATGCAAAGAAGCTAGACAGATCTGCCAAGAGTCGTTATTCTGTGTAGTTCTATCGTTACAATAGGAATTGTGAACGACACAGTTACTGAAGCAGTCACCTGTGGCTGCCTGTTTGACCTCTTACATTGGTATTCACAATTTTGATAAGGAAGTTTGTTTGGTTTTGAAGCATCTATGCCTTTACAAGTTTGGGCATATATGACTTGCATTAGCACTGATACTATACAGGATTAGTTGCAACATCTTTGAAATTGACAGCATTTGGCATGTTGTGCATGCGCTTGCTTTCCTTTCCAATCCGTCTTCCTCTTTGAAGTAAACCACGACCTGCTTCGCCAACTTATAGATAAGAGGCCGAAAGTGGCCAGAACCAGACATGATTTGGAAATTCTAAACTCTTACAAACATTTTAAAAGCAAATGATTGGTTCATTTAGGTATTTGAAAATTTTGGTTTGGCTGGTTTTCGTCTTTGTAGAATTGTTGGTTCATTTTTTCTTAATGTTGGTTCGGTTGCCCCATCTATATTGTAATCGTTTTGCGTTTCATTTGGATTTGTTTAAAGTACGAGTTCTCAAAAGTTATACATGGCAAATGATCAGTCATTTATTCTTTGAGCAATTCACAAGTTCAGTTATTTGTGACTTATTGTTAGGTTAGAGAAAGGGTTATTTCTGCTAAAAGGGATACTTTAAAGATCACTTTGACCAGTACAACAGACTTCGAATTGTTTCAAGTCAATATACTCAACATTATGGGTGTGTTTGGTATAACGGAAAATATTTTTTTGAAAAATAAGTAGTAATCTTATTCATTTTTCAAGAGTATTCATAAATAATTTAGATATAATAAACATGAAGCCATAAACTTTCGAACAAACAACCTTCCGAACCCACAAATTTCATAAACTTTCGAAACGCTAAACTTTCGAAACTGCGAAATTTCGAACCCGTAAACTTTATAATTTCTAAACCCGTAAACTTCCAAACACATAAACTGCAAAATGAGTTCACAAGGAAAATCTTTTCCAAAACATTTAAGTCAACCAAACATGAAAAATTGGAAAATATTTTCCTTCGTACCAAACACACCCTATATGTAGAACGCTCCATTATGAACATGAGGAATGTCCGTATTTTCTGTTATTACATGTGTTATACAAGACTCAATCTGATAAAATTAGGGTAGACGGTCTACGTCACATCTTTTGAAGTGCTTTATGTGAAGATAAGTTTTCCTGAAAGGCCTCTGTAGTTGATCTACATCTCCGCATTAATCCGAATATTAATACGTTATATAAATGATCTACATTAATTAGTTAGGATGCAATACAAAAATAAAGTACGTAATTATCCGACTTAACAATT
The DNA here is from genome assembly GCA_005239525.1 of Nicotiana knightiana. Classification (NCBI taxonomy): domain Eukaryota; kingdom Viridiplantae; phylum Streptophyta; class Magnoliopsida; order Solanales; family Solanaceae; genus Nicotiana; species Nicotiana knightiana. The sequence continues at coordinate 48,222 of ML435162.1, read as the reverse complement.
TTACTTCTTAATTAAAGATTTGCTTACTTTATTTCCTACTTCATCAATTCCATTTGGAGTTCTGAGACGTGAAAACATGTTCTTTGAAAGTGTTAAACTAAGAAAAAATAGTTCTAAAATTATATGTGTAATGATTCGATCGGTCATTTTGAATTTTGGCACTCTATGTGACGGTTTGAGACCTTGACTAATTTCATATGATGTATTATGATTTGCGTAAATGGTTGGTTTTGATGTTCGCAAGGTTCGGGATTGATTTGATAGAGATTCTCAATTTGGAAGGCTTAAGTTGGAAGCGTATATCAAGGTTTGACTTTTGAGTAAACTACCTCGAAATGGTTTCATTATGTTCGTACGGTAATTTTGGACTTAGGCGTATGTTGAGATTTGCATTTGGATGTTCTTAGAAGGTTTTGGCTCTATTTGTCGAAAAGTTGGCAATTTAAAAAATTGGAGAGTTATAGGTTTGATTGGGAGTTGACTTTGGTGTTATCGGACTCCTGTTGCGGTTTTAAAACCTTGGATAGGTTCATATAGTTGAATCGAACTCATGTTCAATGTTTGGAAGTAATCTGAAGTGTGTAAGTGTGATTCGGATATTCTTTTGAAAGAATGAAGATTTAACAACTTAAGAAAAAATTCTATTCGGCTTGAGCTTCAATTCTTTGTTGTGATGTTCCCGTGAGTGTTTTGAGCTTTTGAATAAGTTTGGATAATATATTTATACTTATTGGTATGATTAGATGGGGTCCCAAGAGGCTCTAGTGTATTTTGGATCATTGGTTACGAGACTGGTTAAGTTAATGATTTGGAGTTTGACCAAGGTTAATATTGGGTCAAGGCGACCTCTTTTCGATGTTATGAGTGCGAGAGCAGGTTCATCGTGTGTTTTATGATTGAAATGCATATATATTTTATGTCCGGGAGGTTCTGAATTTCAGATGCTAAAACAAAGATTTTGTAATTGTTGGTTTACTGGTGCAATAATTTCAAAATTACTAGTTATGTCCCTGAGTTCGTCCATAAATTTCGGACTTCCTTTAAAACTTTAAAATATCATATCTTTCTCATTTTAATGCCAAATTGGGTGATTCAAAAGGCTATCTGAGGTGAAATATCACAAGAATTATATTGGGCTTATCAAAAGTGAGTTTTAGGATCATCTAACATCTGGTTTAGGATGAAACAACTAGTGTATTTCTCATGGATCTCTACATCTAAAATATAGATTTCTAAATTGAAATTTGGAATTTTTGTCTACAAGATAAGAAAATATATTTTGGGATTTTGAATATCGATTTGAACTCGAATTTGAATAGTAATTACATATTTAGATTCTGTAGGTTATGTGGCATCAAGATTTGGTATTGGTTTCGAATTTCGGGTACGAGGACCGGGTTGACTTTTGTTAGCCTTTTAGGAATTAATCGAATATCGAAGCTTCATTGACCGAGATTGCTTCCTATACCGTTGTTTGACTTTCTCAGATGATGTTTGTCTTGGATTTACGTGATTGGAGGGCTAGAATGAGATTTTGACGCGGTTTGAGGTTGAAGACTAGCCCGTTTGAGGTAAGTGTCTTGCCTAAAGAAATTTTTTTCTAATAATTGATATTGCTTGTTACATGCGGGGGTGGTGTATTTTTGTGGTGACGAGCATATATACATATGCTATGGGTATTCATTCTCGGAGTAGATTCTAGATTACTCTATCTTGTTGGGTTGTGTGTTCTGCTTGATTTTATGTGTTATTCAATTGATTGACTATGTGAGTATCATCAACGAGATAATATTAAGGCTATAGGTGCCTTATTTTGAACATGATAAACTAATCCTGAGATTGATGTTATACTTGCCTCGGACGTAGTCACATGTATGTTATGAACACACACCCGTACTTGTGGCTCTTGTGTTTGAGTTGAATGTGTGCTCTCTGTGATATATGTGCGATCCTTTGTATGACTACATGAGTTCATCTTTTCATGCTAGAGACCATATTTTTGGATTTCTATTTCCTAATTAGCCAGGATGAGCATTTGTGGAATCATTGCTAAATTGATTTAGCTGCAGTTATGTCTTATATCTTGAGCACACATCCGCACTATATTATTTCATTCCCTTGTGTATTTCATTGATGACTTATGAGGATATGCCTCTTGATGATAATTTATTATCTTGAATTGTTATGATTATGGCACATGTGGACATGTTGAGTGGATTGATTGGGTATTGGCACGAGGTTTTTGCCTTGCGATTGCAATTGAGATTGAGATTGTGATTGTGATTGTGATTGTTATTGTATCGGGGCATGGAGAGATAAGGATAGATATTATTATTGTGTTAGGGTACAGAGCGATAAAGGTGGATATTTTTATTACGGAGTGGTAAGGGTGGATATTGTTATTACGGAGTAATAAAGACAGATATTGTCGTTACAGATAAGGGTGGTTATTGTTGTTACGTAGCAAAAAAGGTGAATATTATTATTGTGTCGGGGTAAGGAGTGATAAGGATGGATATTTTTATTATTATGAAATATGGAGTATGAGGGTGGTATTCTTGATTATGCAAGTGAATTTTTTATGCTTGTCGTGCATTTTACATGTTTCCTTCGTTGCATCTAACATGCTATGCTATGCCTCTATTGTTATTTGATGATATGGTTGTCAATATGGATTTACCTATGATGAATTGATATCTCATGTTTGTGGAGTTATCATTATTGTACTGGATTTATGTAAAAAAGAAAGTTTTCATCATGCATTGACATATATTAAATTCTTGTAAAGTTCTATCGAACATGTTAATTGGTAATTAATACAGAATCAGATCATGTTGGGAACATGCTTACAGTCATGTATGAGTATTTGAGTACATGTATTATTTGGTGCATGTCTCTTTGTGAGAGGGGTTGGTGCAATTTGTATTTGCTTGAACTGTCTAATTGGGAGAGTTTGTTTATTATCCTTACCCCAGTTGGCACCTTTGTTGTTGCTATTCTTTATTTTGTAATTGTCTTTTCTGGAATATTTCTCTGTGTTATATACGTTATTGAGTTGCACAGATTATACATAGTGAGTGTCTTTTAACTTAGAAACATCGTCACTACTTCACCGAGGTTAGTCAAGATATTTATTGAGTAGATAGGATCGGTTGTACTGGTACTACACTTTTGCACCTTACGTACAAATTTGGGAGCTGAGCTACTGTGGATGATGAAGGCAGGCATTGAAGTTGTAGTTGCATTCCAGATTCAAGCTACCATTTATTCATGGTAGTTTAGGACTTCATATCTGCTTATGTAAAACTCAAACATATGTTGTATATATTCTCTTACCAGCCTTGTAAATCTAAATCATAGTGACTCATGACTTGTACTACTAATCCTTTGGATAATTGATTGAATTTTTTTGCAGTTTTTATTAATAATATTGATGATTTCTCATTATAGGAGTGACTTAAGTTGTTTGTCTTACCTAGTGGGTTGGGTTAGGTGCCATTATGACTTGGTAAAAATTTGGGCCGTGACAATTTGATATCACAACTCTAGGTTCATAGGTTCTACGAGTCATGAGCAAGTGCCTAGTAGAGTCTTGCGGATCGGCATGATGACGTCCATACTTATTTTTTAGAGGCTACATAGCATCTAGAAAACTTCCCTTCTTTCTTTACTTATCGTGCGACCTTGTTTCAGCTTGGAGCTTGTATCTTTGATTTTTTCCCATTCATTTGTATGTGATGTTGAACACTCGGTATCATTGTGCACCGATATCTTATGATTCTATTGATGGGCTGCGAAGGGATATGGATACTTGATCATCGTCTCGATGTGTACTGCAGTTTTGTGATGTGGATGTGTTGGTGGATCTATCAGTCTTTTAATTATGGGATGGAGCGGATTCTTATATCTTGTAAATGAGTGTATACTCGGGAAGCTAAATTGAGTGCATAATGGTTGTGACCATGTTAGGGTCATAGAGAGATGTCAGTTGGAGGCTAAGCACGTGGGTTATCTCCTGCGATAAGGTTTAAGGTTGTGTGATTCTTATGAGGGATTCTATGAAGAGTTCTCCTACTATCCAGTGGGATGTGTGTGCTACAATCAGAGTTTGGATCGCTTGAAGAAGTTCACATGACTTTCACAAGGATGAGTATGCACTTGACATAGTCTTTTGAGTGTTTTATGACTAGTGTTACATGATCTTATGAAGTATTCAACTTATTAACATTGCGAGATCGGGGAGCTACAAAGGATGGGTATTATGGAGTACAGATGATATGTGCTATGGCTTCGAGCTAAGTGGAAGAGTCCTTGATGCCTGCCTGTCCTGTTAATCTAGAGTTGACATGTATCTTACCTACCATGAGTTCTTTTGGTGTTATGACTGATACTCAGCATGTTAAAGTTTCTCATGCTCAACTAAGATATTTCTTTTGTAGACCATGACCACTAGCCTATTTGTTATGTTGTTTGTGATCATATTTTCACTACGAGACTTTCATGTGAAAACTGCTATTTCACTTGTTCTCGCCTATGACTCTGCTGGACCTTTATGTTAGGACCTCCATGTCTAAACTCCTTCTAAGTTAATTCTAGATCATGTTTTACTTTGAAACTCTATTTTGAGTGGTTTGCTAGCTTATGATGTTCAATCCTGTCACTTTGAACTTGTTTCTAGAAATATAGCACGAGCCTACCTTATGTATGCTTCGTGTAATCATGTTTTTGTGTCTTTGGTCTAGAAATGCCGCTAGCTACAGCCTTAAGAACTAAGCGTGTGGATTCTACAGACTGTTTAATTAACCTAGTATGCAGTTTGCCGTTTGTATGGTTAAGTTTGGCATCTAATTAGGAAGTGAGGCATTCGTTTGGGCCAAGTTTGTTCGGACATATGTGTTGTTGGACCTGGGCATTGGATTCGGGTATACTCCAATTGTCCTTGTGAGCCTGAGATTTGGGTTTGTTGGTTATGCAAAGAGTAAGGGTGTTGAAGGACCAGAAACGTTACTAGGTTATTTTGTATTGGGCCCGTAACTGTTCTATTGGGCCTATAGTTGTTTCATTCTATAACTTGTCACGTTTGAGTTTTTATTATTTCATTTGGGCCTGTAAATATTTGTAATAACGAACAATTAGGGATTAGTAAACATGTCTATAGCGCTCTACCTGTCTTGTTTGCTTGCCACGCCCCATCATTTGGGAATTACCTGTACAACAGGCTGATTAATTCACCTATTCATTTAGAAAATATGATTTAGGGCTAATCTAATGTCTTAACTTGCAATGTTAGAAGAGCATGCCTATAGGATATAAACTGGACTTGTTCGTTGCTTGTTTAACTGCTTCATCTCTGCACCTAGATATCATGTCTATAGGATGTCAATCCAAGTAATCAAAACAGTTCATGTTGATATCTTTTTTCTGTTACTTGGCCCGCCTAGAAAGCATGCTTATAAGAATAAGCAAACAAACCTGCACTTTCAATAACTTCTCTTCCCAGATATCAATCACTTAGAGATCATGTCTATAGGATACTATTATTCACCTAGAAATCATGGCTATATCATCATTTAACAGAATTATGTTTTAAAACAGCTTTCATCGTTAAATTTGGTCATCTCGAAATACTGCCTATAAGACTTAACATTAACCATTGAATTGCTTAATCGTACCCACTTGTGTAGAAATCATGCCTATAAGGTTTGAATGATTTAGTATGGTCCAATTCCAAGTTTTCCTCTTCATAACTGCCCACCTACCTGATCTTGAATGTAGTTAACATAAGTAACAACTATTTATTTAATTAATTGTATGCACCTGAGTCTATATGAGGAGGTCGAACTTGAGCCTTTTGTGTTACCTATTGTGTGAAGTACTACTTGTTTTGATTGGGCACACTTAGTTTTATCCATTTTGAGCAGCCTAAGGGAGTCCAGAACCACCAACATAGTAGGTCCTAAAGCCTCCTGGACCATAGGCATGGGGGCGGGTAAGCACGTATAGGGCACAACTTAGAATTGAACTAGAACGCTTTAGGTAAACAACTTCAAGATAGTAATCGGGTAGCAGGAGATTATAGTCTGTGCCCGCTGAATAGTATGAGCAACCCTTATACTTAAGGGAGTGTGAAGTACTATTTATGTTGCAGGGATGATCCTTTAGGCTAAAAAACTTAGGACCCCCATACATGGTTATTACTTGTACACTTGTTTAATGAACTTAGATTGGACTAGGATGTATATTGTAATTCTCAACGAGTTATTTCTTTCATTTGTGTGTACTTGCTCATTTCCTCCTTTCCTTGGATAATTCAATTAGCTATTTGGGCTCTCTACTCTTCTTTAATTGACATGATCATGTGTTGTAATTATAATTCGATAATCCATATAGTGTAAAATTCGACCTGGAACCATAGTTGTGGACCTCGAAGAGTGCCTAACCCTTTCTCTTAGAGGTAATTTGAGCCCTTACCCGATCTTTGGTGATAGGGATTAGTTGAAACATAGTTATTTGCAAATAGGTGCCCTAACACACCTTAAAATCGTTAGTGTTACACCCCATATTTTCGTACCTGAGAGTACGCCGTAAGTCAATTGATTTAAGCTCAGAAATGAGATCATCTTTGAAAGTACATAAAGTAAGTTAATCATGTTAACTTAGAGGTTACAAATATTTAAGATCATGGACTGCAAGTACCAAGAGGGTTGGAAGTATTAGAAGCTAAACCAATTGAAGAAAATTTTCGTCGAAAGTCGACAAGTTGGGAATGTTATAACATGTACTTTTGGGGTGAGACTAGGGTGATAAAAATGATAAGGTGGTTATGTTATGAGATATTTTTGTCTTATTATAGTCATGTGTTATGTTTTGAAGTCAAGTGAGTTGTGGAACAAAAGTTGGCAAAGATCATCACAAGTTATATTCATAAATATGCTGAACTTTAGGTCAAATGTAACCAAGATTTATCCCAATATACTTGGAGTTATTGGATGATCTACCTACCAAATTTAATATCTGTGAGTATAGTTTCCAACTCATTAAACCATTTGTATATACGACGCCGGAGTAGATAGATATTCGCGTTTTAGCGATACTGCGTCAAGCAGCTCTCTATGGGACCCACATAGGCGGTTTAGATATGTTGATATGTATAAGACGCCTCAATCCCGTTTTAACTCGTTCATTTTCAGTATCTTAAGATCCTAGACACCTAAAAACGCTCTCTCAAGGTTCTCTCATGATCAAATACCCAAACAAAGGGCAAACAACACAAATCAAGTGTCGGGAATACCGTCGTGCTAGTAAGTTTCTTGTTCTTCTTGTTTTTTGCTGATTTTTGGGTGGTTCCAGCTCGTGTGGGAGGTTGTTTTAAGTGGTTTATGTTCTGTAAACTACTCTCCCATGGTTTTCATATCAACCCTAGGTTATTTCAAGTCTTGCAAATGCATTACACCATATTTCAACATCAAAAGTTAGTTCTAGTGAAGAACAACACCTCTTTGAGGTTGTGTTGTCATTGAGTATAGTTGTGGGCTGTATTTCGCTGAAATTTGAAGTTTTTGCTAATGGATAAGGTTAGTATAACAGCCTACTAATTGTTCTTAAGATTTCTTGTATGTTGGTTAAGTTGTTCGGTTGATAAACTACAAGATACTACTTGGATTAGCTTAAATGGTGTTGTATTGCCATTGAGGGTCATTGTAAGTTAAATATAACTTGGATTTTGAATTGAAGTTACTTAGGAGGTATTTTTATTGTTTTGTTTCATGTGCTTAAGGTTATCTTGATGTTGATTAAGTTAAATGGATGGACTAGACATGAACTAGTTAATAAAGTTGCTAATCGAAGATAGTTGGAGTTGTGGATGGTTCCTTTGTTATAAATATATGGTATAAGGATGGAATCATTGATGAAATAATTCATTATCATTTTAATGATTCTATTAAGTTAATGTGGTAATTATCATGTATATGGTATTTTAGGAGCCCTTTTTGCAGGGGAGATGCCACCCAAATTTACGTAAACGTGCTATTAGCTTAAGTTACAGACATAGCCTTTGCTCAACATTGATTTTAAATCTCCTTATGCTATGATAAATTGAGTTGAATTGTTTGAAGAGTTGCTTGGAAGGTATTAATGACTCAACTTGGTTAAGGTATGTTAAGGCATTTCTTCTTTCTTTTGGCATGATCTAAAGTGAAACAAACATACACGATACACTATTTCATAACAAATCTACTCCTAGCAACTAAGGTTGTCCATGTTGTTCTTTTCTTATAAAGTTATCCTAATAAAGTATTATGATCCTTGAATCCTAGTGATTTTCATATTGATGGTATGATGTCCATAATGTTAATCGAAGGTGCAATGACCTTACGTCACTCCGAAAGGTTTAGAACGTGATTTCATGAGTCCAACATGCAATATATATGTATCTACTTTACTCTACCGAGCCGCGCTATAGTCGGCCGGGTGCGGAACCTATTGTGAAACCACATATCAGTTGGGTTTACCGATCTCCACGTGGTCGGGTACGACTCTACCGACCCTTATGATATCTGGGTACGTTTTTACCGAGTCCTCTTCGAGGCCGGGTATGATATGATGATGATGATGCCCACAGAGGTGCATGTTTTTAAAAGATTATGCATATATATATATATATATCACACATTTCATGTCACTATATCTCAGAGGCACTCAGATGCTACAGGTTGTATCTCCTATATCTCTCTTTACATTACTGTTCTTATTTATGTTTTTCTGCCTTACATACTCAGTACTTTATTCGTACTGACGTCCCTTTTGCCTAGGATGCTGTGTTTCATGCCCGCAGGTCCCGATAGACAGGTTGATAGGTGTTGCTGCACTCCACTTGCTCCGGAGTTGCCTATTTGGTCAGTATGATTGGGACATGTATTGACTTGTATGGCGGGGCCCTGTCCCGCCTATATGACATTTATGTACTCTTAGAGGCTTGTAGATAAATGTCATGTATATGGATACTTGTATGGCCTTGTAGGCCTATGTTTTGAGTGTACAAATGATCATGTCGACCTTATTGGCCCGTATGTCGCATGTATAAGTTTTTATATAATGTTGGGTCATGCTATGTCTAGTATGCACTTTTATTTTATTCTGGTTATCTCATGACGACCCTTTTGGACCATTTACTCATGATAGTACGATTATTAATATATGTTAAGTTTGTACTCGGTTGAATAAGCTATCGGGTGCCCGTCGTGGCCCTTCGGTTTCGGTCATAACAGAAGTGGTATCAGAGCAGTTCTGTCCTAGGGAGTCTACAAGCCGTGTCTAATAGAGTCTTGTTTATGGGTGTGTTGTGCACCACACTTATAAGCAGGAGGCTACAGGGCATTTAGGACTGTCATTTTTTCTTCTTACTCTAGATCATGTGGTAGGGCTCAATTGTAAGAAACCAAACTCCTAAATTCTATTATTCATAATACAATGATGCCTACATCTAGAAAGATGGTTGGTAAGAGATTGAATGTGGCTGTGGAAGAGTTGAGTCAGAGGAACTCAATTTTGCATCATGCTTGTGATGAGTAAATGTGAGGTTTTCACCAGATCATGTGCGCACTAAGATGTGTAAGTTTCTTGATAATGAGCTCTAAGGAAAGAATATCTATCCACCCATATGGTAAAAAGAAATAAGAGAATCAGAAGGTAGATACAAGTTTCAGCAAGTAAAAGAAGCAAGATGAAGAATGGTACGAGGTACCTAGTTAATAAAGATTATCAGTACTTATAATTCAGGCAGAGAAATATAAGTATTTTGAGTTACTTTCAACAGTAACAGAGATATATACAATTGTCCACACCCATCTTAGTTATGCCATATGGGAGCTGACAGATATAGTTTAAGAGCAGGACGTGATATCATGATCCCGCTGGTGGTTAGAGTAACCCAAAATTGTGGATTGATTGTTATCATGCTAACATTTCCGAAGGATAGTGAAAATATGGTAATAGATATCCTTGTGAGAGACCCATATGGTGAACTCTAGAATAGTACAGTCAGATATGAATATTCAAAAATTTCATAAGATAGGCAGTGAGATCCTAGAAGGGATAAATATTTACCTTAGTATGACTCCATCCCCTAATAACAAAAAAAATGGAGAATGTTAGGCGTCCCGAAGAGCCAATGAGATGAAGCAAGGGGAGCTAAAAGTGAAAGAACGTTTTGTTGAAGTCTTCATAATAAGGTGATAGACATAAATATTAGCAGAAGAATAAGAAGAGAGTAAATGAAACATTATGAGTAAGATGTGATAAATGGGTGATAACAGTAAATCAAAATATGACAGAATGACAGAGTTTATAGTCAAGTGAAGAAAAAGACAAGAGGAGACATGCCTTGAGACAATACAAGAGTATAAGACATAAAGCCATACCCTCATTTCGAGAAATGAGTTGGTGACTCAAACATGATTACCAGAAGGAAGAGTTAGACCCTCAGAGTAATAGAAATTAGTATGGGCTAGTGAAAAAGATAAACTGAACATGAATTAGGGACCGAAGGATTTGATAATAGTCGGCATCGTGAGAATTTCACAGATAGATAATAGAATGGACAACAGAAGAATAACCTTTAAAGGTCATTCAGGAAGACACTTCCCTAAAGCAAGCATTGTGACTAGAATTAAGATTAAGGGACTAAGTTTGCCAGTTACACCACGTGTCACCCTCGTGCTAAGGAATTCAGTTATCTTTGATACAAAAAGGTTACCGCAAGGCGATTTAGATGTCAGTGAATATGTGAAGAGATGCCAAAGATGATGATGTAACTATGGAATAAAAAGGAAGAATGCGGTAAAAAGGCGAAAGGAATGAGATTGAATTTATTCAGGTCCTACAAATATGTTACGATTCCAGAACATTATGCAAGCACGATGCTGGTAAGAGGCAGTAAGTGTTCCCGGCAAGGATGTTAATTGGTAAATAAGTGCGAATGGACACTTGATAAATAAGGAGCTAGTGCGAGTGTAAGTTAAGACCAAAAACAAAACATAACCTTAGAGGGGTTTCGCATAATATAAATATGAGAATGGACCAGCGGGTAGTCTGTAGTTGATTCAGGAAGAGCCTACTTATAGCTAAACAAGAGGTCATAGATAAATCAACAGATCGTGCAAGATAAACATAGTGAAACCCAACATAGGGAATTCAGTCTCGCAGATATGATTCCATCGCGATCCTTTAGTAATATTCAGATAGAATTTTGGGTAGTTAAAGGTACTGTATAAGTGTTACGAAAATAAAAGAAAGTGCCACTAGGGAGATAGTCAACTTTCACTTCAGAAGCAACCCTACAAGCACATGGGCGCGGATGTAAGTAACTAAGGATAATAATAGGCGAGTAAGAACATCAAAAATTCCATCAGGTATACAATGTAATAAGCTCGCAGCTTTGCAAGAGTCAGAAGTTCTTCCCTAAGTACTACAACGAAAGCCTTGCTAAGGAAATAAGGAAGAATGTTTCCACCTAAGCATAGTGACCTAAAGAGGAAATGATCTTGTAACAACAGTCTCACTACAACATTATATGCACTCCATAAGAAAGTGGCACCTATTGTGGCTAGTGAATAGGAAGAAGAAAAAAAAAATCAAAAGCTGATATTTGAGATCATATGAGTTTCAGGGAATTCCAGTATTCGTGGGCACTAAGATAAGCCAAGTATTCATGCAACAAGTGGCAGAACGACTAGGAAAAACAATTGCTTACATTTAAAGACAATTGAGAAGGCATGAAGGAAATCTATAGTGCTAGCAAGTCAAAGAAAGGTTGCAAGTAGTATATATAGATATATGTAGGTAGCAAACTAAAGTAACGTAGAGTGATAAGGTTTTTGGTAGATAGGAGTAAGGATAAGAAAAGGTGAGTGAGAAGGTGGCGAGAATAGGTAAGTCCTCGCGATTAAACCCATCATTGATGGTTTCCATAAGTTGTAGAAATCTCGATACATCCTGAATGAACTAAGAGGAGTCTAAGATAAAAGAAATTAGAAGAGATGAAATGGTGCCCTGGTAGTAGAATAAGGGTGTAAGTTTGATAGATAAGAGGATGCCGTTTAGGCCTTTGATTGAGTAATGATTTAAATAAAAAAGGTATTTCATGGATGAAACAGGATTAGAATACTCCCTTCCCCCATAGGATGAATCACATTGGGATGCTATGAAATACAGTTTTTGGAGTATAGTATCGTCCCTAAGTGGATCAGGAAAATCACTTCAGATGTTCCCCGATGAGACGTGAGCCCTGGTGACGATATATTACATAACAGGTTTCAAGTTATCAGTGGTAGATTTTATATCAACATTAAGGTGAATCAACAATAGATGGATGAAAAGTTCCTAAGTATGAGATGATATTAGGTTGTCATTCTTAAGATGAGCAGTAATGAGGAAGCACTAAAGGACTTAGATTTATACATATAGGATAAGCCATGACAGCGTAACCTATAGTTGGGTTGAAAATCTCGGTAATAATAAACTGAAGTAAGTGTTATGGTATAGTATGACCCACCTAGATGTAGTAAAGCCATAAGGATAGATAACCGAGGCTATAAAACAAGATAGATCAATAGTCGTAATTTCGACAAAGTACCGAGTGAAGAACTTCAGTACACTTATAGATGCCCAGAGGGATAGCTTGTCGAGTTCTGTGTATGTTCACAAAGTGAGGTCTAGAGATTGGCTAAATGCGGGAGGAAACAGGAGAGCAGTGTCGCATAGGCGCACATAAAATGTTAGAATTGTACGGGCTGCATGAAATAAGGTAGAACAGTTACGAGATTGGAAGAATTTTGACCTTTAAGTCGTGGTGTGATAAAGAGGCCTAAAGGGGGGAATGACCTAACATTTGGATTTATTCACCGAACAGCTCCCTATATGGAAAAGACAATATTAAAGTATTCATAAAAGCTATTGTTTAAGACACAGATAAGTGCATCAGTCAACATTCAAGGACGAATGTTCCAAAGGGGGGAATGATGTTACACCCCATATTTTCGTACGTGAGAGTACGTCGTAAGTCAATTGATTTAAGCTCAAAAATGAGATCTTCTTTGAAAGTAAATAAAGTAAGTTAATCATGTTAACTTGGAGGTTACAAATATTTAAGATCATGGACTTCAAGTACCAAGAGGATTGAAAGGTTTAGAAGCTAAACCAATTTAAGAAAATAAGTTTCGTCGAAAGTCAACAAGTTGGACATGTTATAACATGTACTTTTGGGGTAACACTAGGGTGATCAAAATAATAAGGAGGTTATTTTATGAGTTATTTTTTCTTATGATTTTCATGTGTTATGTTTTGAATTCAAGTGAGTTGTGGAACAAAAGTTGGCAAAGATCATCACAAGTTACATTCATAAATATGCTGAAATTTAGGTCAAATGTAACCGAGATTTCATCCCAATATACTTGAAATTATTGGATGATTTACCTACCGAATTGAATATCTATGAGTCTAGTTTCCAAATCATTAAACCGTTTGAATATATGACACCGGAGTATATAGATATTCGCGTTTTAGCGAGACTGCATCAAGCAGCTCTCTATGGAACCCACATAGGTGGTTTAGATATGTTGATATGCATAAGACGCCTCAACCCCATTTTAACTCATTCATTTTCAGTATCTTCAGACCCTATACACTTAAAACACTCTCTCAAGGTTCTCTCAGGATACAATACCCAAACAAAGGGCAAACAACACAAATCAAGTGTCGGGAATCCCGTCGCGCTAGTAAGTTTCTTGTTCTTCTTTTTTTTGCTGATTTTTGGGTGGTTCCAGCTCGTATGGGAGGTTGTTTTAAGTGGTTTATGTTCTTTAAAATACTCTCCCATGATTTTCATATCAACCCTAGGTTATTTCAAGTCTTGCAAATGGATTACACCATATTTCAACATCAAAAGTTAGTTCTAGTGAAGAACAACACCTCTTTGAGGTTGTGTTGTCATTGAGATAATTGTGGGCTGTGTTTGGCTGAAATTTAAATTTGTTGCTACTGGATAAGGTGAATATAACAGCCTACTAATTGTGCTTAAGCTTTCTTGTATGTTGGTTAAGTTGTTTGGATGATAAACTATAAGATACTACTTGGATTAACTCAAATGGTGTTGTATTGCCATTGAGGACTTTTGTAGGCTAAATATAACTTGGATTTTGACTTGAAGTTACTGTAGGAGGTATTTTTATTGTGTTCTTTCATGTGCTGAAGGTTATCTTGATGTTGATTAAGTTAAATGGATGGACTAGACATGAACTAGTGAATAAAATTGCTAATCGAAGATAGTTGGAGTTGTGGATGGTTTACTTTGTTATAAATATATGGTATACGGATGGAATAATTGATAAAATACTTCGTTATCATGTTAATTATTATGTTAAGTTAATGTGAGAATTCTATAAGGGGTAATAAGGGTTATACATGTTCCAATCGGAGCTTGCCGCTCGTCGTGAAGTAGTTGTGACTTGTTGTTTTTATATGGTGTCTTGTTATTGATATTTATATATTTTTGGATTTCTCTAGCTATTGTTGTTGGTATATGGTATGGGAGGAGTCCATTTTTACAGGGGAGATGCCGCCCAAATTTACGTAAACGAGCTACTAACTTAAGTTACAGATTTAGCCTTTGCTCAACACTGATTTTGAATCTCCTTATACTATGATAGATTGAGTTGACTTGTTTGAAGAGTTTCTTGGAAGGTATTAAGGACTCAACTTGGTTAAGGTATGTTAAGGCACTTCCCTTCTTTCTTTTGGCATGATCTAAAGTGAAATGAACATACACGATATCCTATTTCATAACGAATCTACTCCTAGCAACTAAAGTTGTCCATGTTGTTCTTTTCTTATAAAGTTATCCTAAGAAAGTATGTATGATCCTTGAATCCTAGTGAAGTTCATATTTATGGTATGATTTCCATAATGTTAATCAAAGGTGCAATAACCTTACGTCACTCCGAAAGGTTAGAACGTGATTTCATGAGTCCAGCATGCATTATATATGTATCTACTTTACTCTACCGAGTCGCGCTATAGTTGGCCGGGTACGACACCTATTTTGCAACCACTGATTAGTTGGGTTTACCGAGATCCATGTGGTTGGGTACGATTCTACCGAGCCTTTTGATGGCCGGTTACGTTTTTAGCGAGTCCTCTTCGAGGCCGGGGACGATATGGTGATGCCATGCCATGATTTACATTGATTACATTATACATTGCATAGTGAGGACGAGAGTAAAAGCACGAAGGGTGATGCCGTGCCATGATTTACATTGATTACATTATACATTGCATAGTGAGGACGAGAGTAAAAGCACGAAGGGTGATGCCGTGC